>ML808549.1:129046-140544 GCA_009831015.1 Picea engelmannii | reverse complement strand
TATATATATATATATATATATATATATATATATATATATATATATATATATATATATATATATTCAGGGTTAGTATTTCTTTTCCCTTTGCATATAGTAATTAATATACCTACATTTCATAATCTTTTGTTTAGTTTTACATTTTCAAAATTTAACTTTGTTAATTTCCAGCCTGTGTAGGTGAATATTAGTACCAATAAAGGTGGTTGGGAACATGGGAATCCTTTTTGTTTTGTACATACTCTCTCCTTCAAGGTTTTTCTAGGTTTCTAGGCTGTATATAAATGGAATAAATGGTTTATGGGAAGTAGGTTATGAGTTTCTTTTTTTTTGGAATAATTTGCATAGTTATGTGTTTGTTCAAGCTCTAGGTTTTAGTTTTGAAACCGGGCTCTGATACCGTATGTAACATCTACTTACTCAGGGATCCATGGTTTTTATATTAAACTCTTAGCTGAATAAATATGCCACTCTTTCAAATTAAGTAAATCAATTTTTTGTTTCAGTCCTTGATGTGGCATGTATATATATACAGATATATTTTATCTTTCATTCATAAAATATAACATAAATTAACAGTTTACAATGATTAATAATAATGGATAATAGCAGTGACATACCTCTTGCAGAAGAATCGTCCTCGATGTCGTTGTTCTCCTTATTTTGTTGTTGAGTATCTTTTGTTGTTGACACAGAAACTGCCTAAAACTGTTTTCTCCCATCTAGCTAGGAACAGATCTTCTCCGCCTCCTTAGCTCCAAGAAATCAGATTTCCTGGCCCCTGAGCCAAAATCCCAAGCAACACCAATGCCCTTGTAAAAATATCTCAAAGAATTTTTTCTTTCTTGTCTCCTCCTTTCTCTTTCCTCCTTGTCCCACTGTTTCCCAAAAAACATAGAACCTTTTCCAGGTCCCCTCCCCTCTTCCTTATCCTCCTCTCTTGAATCCCCTTCCTTCATTCAATTCCCAAGTGCCTTATCCTTTCATTAACTCCCTCACCTACCTTTAAATAATAAAATAACAAAATGATTCAATTATAGTTATTTCAATAATTAATTTAACTTAACTTAACAAATCATGATCATTAAGAAATCACATTGGGTTGTTACAATATAGGTGTTCCATTGGTGGTGAAAGAAATAGTGAATGGAATAACTACGATGATATCATTCATGTTGATTGATTTCATTGTTTTTCTATCGTAGAAAGATTAGTGTATGTCAATTTGTGGTTTCTTTTCAAGTAAAATTATATTCCATATTTTACATTTTTCATTGTAACATTGAGTCTACATTTTTATATTTGATTATTACATGGTCTCTTGTGGTAGGATTCAGGAAATGAAGCTAGAATTTGATGAAGTTGGGACCTATCTCTTCTCTTCAAATAGACACTCTTCAACTAATTTAAGAAGACTTCCACTTTTCAAGAATGGGCTCATTCATGTACATGAAACCACCCTAATGTCTAGCTCTGGTATATTGGAAAATTTAAATGGTTTGTTTGTTGATTGTGTTTGGATCATTTTGTCAAAGTTTTGAAGTTTATGATTGTTTTGATCAAATATTGTTTTATTGTTTTAGTCTCTTGAATGCTTCTAGTTGTCATTTGATTATTAATTGAACCATATTTTGTAACTTAATTGATTTCATCGATTGATTCAAGGGTTTGGGTTAAAGCTAAAGACCTTTGTTGAATAAAAAAATTGTATTCATCATTTATCATCTTTATTGGAGAAATACATGATATTAGTCTTATTATATGGATTTGGTTATGCTATAGGAATTCAATGTGCTTTCCATAATTAATATTGTTTTCTTTATATATTTTATTTTTCAAAAAAATGTGTTTTTATTTCCTTTCATTCTAGTGTGAGTTAAGCATCTTCACTTTTTAGAATCTACTATGTTTATTTTATATTTTCTTTGAAAACACTTAGTGGTATGAGCTCTACATAAATACTTGAAGAGAAAAAATGTCTACTCATTAGGTAACAGGTTCATACACATTCATCGTAGGAGATCTATTCAAATGAGATCGACATTCCTCTAATACAATTATACTTTTGATGCCAATACTAAACGAGAATTACATGTAGCCTCTAGGATTCTAGCTATATCTATAAATTCATTAATCAACTTTAGTCTTTTATCACATAATAATGTGAGACCTGGAGTGTGTTATTGGTCACCATTACACCCTTGATTATAGAGCATGTGACATAGAACTTGAAATAATATGTTGAGGTGCATGTTTCTACATTTAATAGGTGAACATTAATGGAGATACAATGTTTGAATTACGATTAGATAAAGAGGATCATTAATACTATGTGAACATTTTGTACAATTGAAAATGGTGCTATATTTCATTTTAATTTTTTGAGAGAGATAGATTATTAACTTTATCTTATATATATTATTCATTTTGATTGGATGTCATACTAAAAAATGGGGAGGTCCATGCTCAGAAGATTCTAATGTGTATATACAACACCCATCCATTGAAGTTGTTGAGCACATTGAGGAAGAGATTGTGAAGACTACCATTTTAGGTAGTACTTCAAATAACTAGTTTCTTTGTAGCTATATTTTTTGTTGAGGGGGATGGTTAGATTCTATATAATTAGTGAAATTTGGTTGTATACCATGCGCGTTAGGCTAAATTGGTTTCAGACTTTGATCAAGTGCTCAATTTTTATTGCAAAGAGTTTTGAAATCATGTCTATGTTTTATCCTAAGAAAGTTTGAACTTAGTAGCATACAAGTAGTTCTAATGAGTAAAGTTAGCAAATTAGATAGGATTTTGTTTATAAGGTATTCTAATACAAGAGTACATGGAAAATATGAAGTGAGTACACAATCATCTAGGAAATTTTATGAAGTCAAATTTCTACCAATTTGCAAGGTTTTTATGATGGGAGAATGTCCCATCTTGTTTTCATCCTACTTTGAATTTTTTTGTTATGTGTTTTGTCTAAATTGAAAATGAATCTCGTGAATATAATATGAATGTTGATGTATTATGTGTTTTGAGATTAAATTGAAAATCGATATTATGTGTTTTGTGTTCAAACAATATTTATGTTCTTCATGGTCATTACATTTTGAGACTTGATAACACCTTCACATATCCAAAATCAATGATTTACACTAAGGCAGGGCAACCTATGTTATTGAGCCAATTGTTCTTGTTCTTGTTTTTGTTTTTTGTGGTAGAAAATTGTTAAAGAGGTTTTCTTTTTCACATTTTATTTCCTAGTACTCTTATTTCTTTATATTTACTACACATGCCATGCCCTATGATATGATGGCCATATAATCTATGCATGGTTGATAATGTAATAGGCCATTTCAAATTGCATTTAATATAACAAAAAAATTAATTTACAATTTTTTGGTCTAGGTTTATATCCACCCAAGGATTTTTGGTCGCATTCGTACTTAATAGTTGGCATTTATGTTGTAGGTGTTTTTTTCCCTATCGTTATGAGGCCTAAGCTATAGACTATGACCAACATTTATTACAAAGTTATGTGTATTTTAACAATTTTATAAACCTACACAAATATAATGGTTAAAAGTGACCTCTCTTAATTGGAAATGGTTAATTTCCCGGTACAAATGGATGATTAGAGAGGAAGTCATGCAAGAAATGTGACCTATCAATATTTTTATACTTTTGGAGTTATAGATGGACATAGTTATGTGCCCTCTTATTCAAGAGTATCCTATGATGAACATGTTAAAGGAGTCTTTTCATAATGGATGAATCAATAATAAAGAATCCATAATAGAAGTGGTAGATCAAAGATTAAGATCTCTTGAGCTTAACATAGATAGTGGCCATGATCAACACATATAGGAACTTTCTGGTAAAATTTCATCAAAATTTATAGAGACATGTTCCAGAGTGTACAATTAGCACCTTAACAAAGTCAAATCTTGATGCTTGCAACATTATCTAAAGAGGGATAAATTATGTTTTTTTTCCATACATATAAAATGAATATATTGCAATTTAATGAATATATTTTCCTATTATTATATATGGTTTTATACTTTATTAAAAAAAAAACAAGACTTCACATACAGTTAATTATTTTCCAGTTTAATTAGCCACATAAATAAAATACTGCCCTAGTTACAGTTGAACATCAATGACTTCTATATAAATATATTGAATGTCTTCTCTATAAAAATACTGAATGAAAAAATTAAAAATGTACTTGATAAACTAAACTACCTCTCCAAACTTCGTCTTGCCTTTTCTTTCAATGGAATTTGGGCTAAACAACGTTTAAAACACAACAGTTTCTGGTTATGATATTCATTAAACAAGAAAAACCACGTTAAAAGGACATCCTCCCCAACTCCGTCTTTCCTTTTGTTGAAATGGATTCTGATCAATCCTATACCTGTAGATCTTGGGCTAAACAGCAGATAAAACGCAGCGGTTTCAAGTTATGATTTCATTTGGAGTCGGTGATAAATCATGGTTCCAACCAACAACTATGAACACCATGAAACTGGCATATTGAGGTCTGACAGAGGAAACTTCGAAACCCACCATTTTAATGGAAACCATGAAAATCTAGTTCAACCCGTAAGTAAAAGAAACGAGACGTTTTAATCCATTTTAATCATAAAAAATAACTATATAATAGAAGATAAACTCCTACGGCTCACTTCTTTGGAGCAAATTGTTCACCTCACACCCCCATGGTGTGGGGTGGAGGTCCAAAATTTGGATGTGTTTCTTCTATCAAACCCGAGACCAAAAGTTGTCCGGCAAAATTTATCCATTAATACATAACAAACTAAGTTGATATTGGTTCTGGAGTATGGTTTAAAACTACTTTTGTTTGGTTAAGAGCTAGTCTTCCTCGGAATTAAGGAAACAGGTTAAAAGTCCAAGATCCAAAAACATCTGGCGGGAGTGAGAGAGTACCCCTTTAGGGATCACGGCCAATTATTTCATGTGACTTGATTTTCTTTAAATAACAGTAATGAGTCAACCTACATTCAAAAATAACAGTAATGATTATCATTTGACATTCTGAATTATGATAAGTTTTCCCACTCACTCTGTTGATAGTGCACACTTTCACCAGATTCCTATTTATTAATACATCTTCTTACCGTACAAACTGTTCATCTAAATACACTACATGCTGCTATTAGATGGCTTTATATTTGAAGCAGGGAATGATCGTACGCCGAGGTGTGGCGAAGGCACCCAGAGCGACAACGAACGCCGCGGGGTGTCAAGGCGACGGGGAGAGAAGAAAGCACGTCGAGGAGGAGGAGAACGAGGAGAGAGTGCGACATCGCCGTCGTCGGTCGCGTATCCATAATCCTCCCACGGCGAAGCTCGTGCTACATAACAACTCGGCGTTCTCCATTTCGCTGACGCCATGCACCCTAGGCACGACTGACGCCGGCTCCTCATTCCGCCATAGCGGGCTTTCATCCTCTCTGTCATGTATTCTTTAATGGCTTCCACACCGTCATCTACCACTTGTATAGGGGGTATAACCAGAGGATTCCCTTCCAACTTTAGAACCTGCAACTTTTCCATTCCCCCAATAGCCTCGGGCAAAGCAATTATTTGATTGTAACTGATATTTAACTCGACAAGAGATGTGAGACCCCCTATCGATTCCGGCAGAGCCACAAGATAGTTAAAATTGCTGCTGAGATCCAGGTATTCCAGATTCATCAGATTCCCAAGATCTTCTGGAAGGCCTCCAAGCTTGTTCATGTGGACATCCAGAAAGCGGAGACACATCATGTGGTAGATGGAATACGGAAGACGCATCAGCTTGTTCGAGTGAACACACAGCTTCCGGAGATTCAGGACTTCGAATCCCAGCATTTCAGGCAGCCAGGTGAGCTGGTTGAAATCGGCCATGAGCTCTTCCAGTGCACTGAATAAAAAAACTATTGTCATCCTCACGGCCAGGAATAAGGCATGGTAGAGTTTCTTATTAAACGAAAAAGGGAGAAAACTCTGGAGTGCTAATTTGAATAGCCTACCTGCAGCTTCCAATGCTATCAGGAAGCGCAGCAAGAGCATTTCCAGAAACGTTCAAGGCCTTAAGCTTCACAAGACGCCTGATGGAATGCGGCAGCGATCTAAGCTGATTCGAATGAAGATCCAGATGAGTAAGGTTCACCAGATTCGTCACAGATTCATCCAAGCTCTGCTAAAAGCAATTAAGTCTCCGTCATTCTCTGGACATATATACAGATTGCTTCCTGTACTACCGATTAATAGTTTTCTTGAAATAATCCTACCTCTAGGTAATTATTAGAGAGGTCAAGCTTGACAAGTGTAGAGAACAGTTTCTGTATTGCTTCTGGAACGCTGTGAAGGAGAAGCCCGCTAAGCTCAAGCTCCAGAGAGGCGTTTTTATGAGAATATTGATGCAACAGCGCTGCAATTTTCTTCTCGGCCTCTGGAAGCTTGGATGTCTGCTTATCCGGCCCCACTAAAGCGTTCTCCGTGGGCGTCGCCGGTAGGGTTTCCCCATCGATCGTGAGACTGTCATAGATTTTGTACTGCTCCGAGAACTGCACGACGGCTTTGTAAGAAAGCTTTTCCTCTTCTGCATCTTTCTTGGCCTGAGCCTCCATCGCGGCCTACACTTACATCAATAGGCGCTAAGACAGATATTTTATGGCATTTAAAAGATTGTACATACTCTATTCATAAAATAAATGGGACTCACCTTTGCAGACTTCCACTGAACTTCATCCATGCCGATCGGAGATGAGAGAGCAGCGATGGCTTTCAATTTCTGGCATAACTCCGACTCTATGCGAGCCGGAGTTCGGTGAGACTTCTCAAGCGGAAAACGATTGGGTCGAGCGTTAAGATATCGGGCGGCTGTAAACAGCATATCTCAAACCGCAATCATCATAAGGACATCGAACCGAATAACTCGATTTACAGTATCTTCCAGCTGATTCGGCCACCGATTTTCAACCGATTTTGAAATGATTTCTCCTCAATTAAACAAAAAATTTCGATTTCTCGTCCAGATGTTGCAGTTGCTCACATATCCGAAGACGATCGAAATTCGAAATATATCAATATTAGAGGCCAAACAACAAAACGTTGTCCAGTCTGTAGGGAGAAGGGTTAAAATATCGAACAAAAGCAAAGACTGTCTGGCGCATAAGGCTCCCCAGCCGCTCCACTTATTGCGTGAAAAATTGCTTACCTCGCACAAGTTATCAGGATTCAGGGCTGCGTTCTGTCGCAAATTGCAATTTAACTGGATACGAACATATACAGACCCAGTTCTGTATAAAAACCGTGCAAGATCCCTGAGTGATATAACGCAGAACAGGTGGTGAGAAGAGGAACTTATAGTGGTGATACCGGGTCATCATATAATATCAGTCTATTGATATAGTATATATATATATATATATATATATATTCTATTTTTCGTTGATGTGTAGGACAGTCGGTGACGAATTGTGCTGTTACGCTGAAAGGCGTATATCTATTGACAATGAACACAATTAATCACTTTTTAATCTAAAATTCTAATCTGATGGCTAACAATTGAAGATGCTGGCATATTCTTTGTCGTCCTCCCAAATCAATGAATGTGATTTCCTCTTCATAACTTCTTTGTATTTTTGAATGCATCCGTTAACTTGTTTACCTTTTAACATTTACCTAATCATATTAAAAAATTACTGTAACACTATATGATTGCCAAGTTTAAATGATTAAACTTTGAATTTAGCACACTGACTGTGCTAGCTGTAAACTCTTATTTTCTGATTGCGCGTTTCATTTTTTGGCTGTGCATTTCATTTTCTCGTTTATCAGCCACAGTTTTGAGTGGCTGTGCTAGTTAAGACACTATTAATGTTAAAATATTGATGATTTAAATGTTTTCAAGTGACAAATTATCAAACAAAAAAATATATATATATATATTTTATTTTTCTGATTTTAAACTTATTACCTTAAAAAAAACTACATTTTTAACTATTAAACTCACAGATTATATATAAATTATATATAATTTCTAATTATTGATATAATATATAATTATAAATTACATATAATTTATATAATATATAATTAAAAATTATGCTACTGATATAATATATAATTAGAAATTGCTCTAGATATTTATAAACCCACATAATTATAATTAGAAATTGCTCCAGTAAAGATATTTATAAAACGACAGTACGGTGTACCACAGCATGGCTTGGAATGGATAACTACTTAAAATGGATAAGTACTGTGAAACGTAAACAAACGTCATTGGTGTTGTTTTATAAAAGTCAACAATTCTTAAAAAACACTCTCTGCGTCATAATATATTTTATATTGGATTCATTACGGTGGAGTAGTTTAAATTTGAAGCAAATTTCTTTCATCGCAAGGTTATTTGATTTATCTAATGGAAAATTCTAATTTTGTAATTGCACAATTATATATGTCTATGTAGATTTCATTTTTATTAGATGAATTCTATATTTTCTTGTGGAAAAAAGATGAATTCTATATTATAATTTTAGTGACGTAAACTTATACGTAAAGTTTTTTATTAAAATCATAAAGAAACGTTACTACAAATTAAAAATAGTTTAAAAATGTTTAATATTTGAATTGACATTCCATTCATCACTATGGATAAATAAAGAGGAAATGATAATAGAAAAAGTACTGGGATGGATATTTATGCAGTTATTTCTCATTTTAATATTATCTTATTTATCCTATGGTTGGGTATTAATGGGTGGGGGCACCACTCCACCATGCAAAGAGATATCATTATTGCTAGAACCGCAGAGTAGAGTTAGGTGTAAGTTGAGAGATTACACTTGCGATGATGTTGAGGGTGGTCATGTAAGATCAACACTATCGTGATGTGAAGGGTGGAGTTATGATTATGTGAGGCGAATTGAAGGAGGATAAGACTATTTCATGGAAGGAATTTAATATGCTGATAAATCCAAGGAATTTAATATGCTGATAAATCCTGAAATAAAATTATGAGAATGTAGGATGAGAAAGGAAATTATGAGAATGTAGGATGAAAAATGGTTATTTCTCTCGAATTCAGAATTATGAGAATGTAGGATGAAAAATGGTTATTTCTCTCGAATTCAGAATTATGAGAATGTAGGATGAAAAAGGAAATTATGAAAATGTAGGATGAAAAAGGGTTATTTCTCTCGAATTCAGGTGGTAGATAAGGTTAGTTTGGGAGTCTTCTGGAGCTCTCAATGGTGCTATATAGATAGCCAATTATGTCTCATCAGAGGGCTTCTTTCAAGTATATTGTTTCTTTCTAGAGTGTTTTTTTTGGTGTTAAGGAATTTAGCGTCGTCTCTTCGGTCTTGTTTCTCATTTTGGAGAGGATTGAATTGATTTCTTAGTTAAAACTAGGAGGGTTCCCATTAAGGCCCATGTTGAAGTGGATTTCATTGTGGTCAGTGGCGCAAAATTTGTATTTCATCCTTGGTCAATGTTTGTGCTTTTCTATGGAGGTTGAGATGTTTTGATCCTCGAGTAAAGGGGAGAAGGTTAAAAAATATAAAGGAAAAGGGAGTGATGAGAAAGATTCCCCATCTCAACCCCGAGCTTCCGTGACTAGAGTAGAGAATGAATCCTGGGAAGATAAACATTGTTCTATAGAAAAATGTTCAAAATAATATCAAAGAGAAGTAGAAACAGTGGAGGATGTTGTGAGGGAAAAGTGATAGCTTACTCCAGATTATAACATTATGGGGGAGATTCAAGGATGAGTGGATGATCCTATGTATTATAAGACTTATGATACTAAATTTTTTAGGATTGTGGAAACATACATGCTAGTGAATACTCTGGTGGCCTAAACAATGGAGAAAAGTGAGTAGCAATAAATCCTTCATACTCTAAGAATCTTTGAGGGAAAGTTTGAAGCGATGTATCTAAACCACAAAAGGTGGCTAGAAAAGGAAAGCAGATGGAGGGTTCTTCGAGATCGACTGATACTTGAAGAAACTCGATAGTGGTGGATATCGATTTGCAACCTTCAATGGCCACCCTGGCTAATGATGAAGAAGCATAACTAGTGCTCGAGGTAGAGGAAGAGACCATCCCTTCTCCAAATGATGATTATGGTCAAACTATGGTTTCTGATTTTCTTTTTAATTTATGTAATTATAGACAAATATTTAGTAGGTAACCTAGTTTCTCTTATCGTAGGCTCCCCTAACCTTCTTATACAACAACCCTTTTATATATAATAATAAAATAATTCTCTTAATTTAAAAAAAATACTATATTATCCATAAAAATAAATATTCAACAAATATTTACAAAATAAAAAATATTTAACCATTGCTCATTTGTAAAAAATAATATTCCATTTTTAACACATTATATAACATGGACAAGCATTTGAAAATTTGAAAATAAAATTAAAAATTTGAAAACACATTTGTAATAAAAATTTAAAACAAAATTATAAAAAACTATTTTTTTAAAACAATTTAAACATTTCATTATTTCAAATAACATATCATGACCATGAATTTTTTTTTTTTTAACAGAAACGGTTATAGTTTATATTAATGGGGTGGACTAGCGCCAATGTTAGAAGTTTTTCTTAATACAGCGGAATAAATACCTGGATCCATTTGTGCAGTGGAACAGAACCGAACAGAATCCTCTTTAATAGAACAGAACAGAACCGAACAAAACCCTCTTCAGAAACCCTCTGCACAGACTGAAAAACAAGTTTCTCTCTCTTACCCTGCTGCCATACGCCTTCAGATCAATTAGATGGGTATTCTGAGGGTTCTTTTATGGGCAGAGAGAGGACCGGTTTCCCCAATACAAAATGGCCTCAAATTTCTTCAGGTCTGTCTTTCTGAACCATTCTACTTATGTAGCTATAGACTAGTGAACTAAACTAGTTCCTGTATGTCTTCTAATAGAACTGGATTAAATTTAAGTGCCGAAACTCCAGTCACTGTTTCAGCATAAGTCTCAGCACTGTTTCAGCATATGTCTTAGCACTGTTTCAGCATTTGTTACAGCAGTGTTTCAACATATGTTCCAGCACAGTTTCAGCATATGTTCCAGCACTGTGTTTCAGCATATGTTACAACATTGTTTCAACATATGTTCCAGCACTGTTTCAACATATGTTCCAACACTGTGTTTCAACATATGTTCCAGCACTGTGTTTCAGCATATGTTACAGCACTATGTTTCAGCATATGTTCCAGGACTGTGTTTCAGCATATGTTACAGCACTGTGTTTCAGCATATGTTCCAGCCATCCTTCGCACAACCATCTACAATTTTTACACCCTGCTGTCCTTTTCAAGGGATACAGATTTTTGTTGGGTCTCCGTCATTTATGCATAGATCTCCTTGGGCCAGGAGGCAACCTTTATTGGCTAAAGCATCTGCTTCTTTGTTTAAGTCCCTAAGTATATGGTAGCAGTTGAAGGAGGTGAAGTCCT
>ML808549.1:96241-107257 GCA_009831015.1 Picea engelmannii | reverse complement strand
AGTTATAAGCACCAGTTATAAGCTTCAGTTGTGAGAGTCAGTTGTGAGTCAGTGGTAGGCGTGTTAAGAGTCAGTTCTTAGTTAAGAGTATAGTTGTCTTTGGTTTGCATGTAACCGACTCAGGAGAGTCTTTTCCTATATAAATATGTAATCCATTTTCATTAAATAATACAGAAGGGAGCATAGCCTCACCGTGTTGTTTGCCTCGTATATTTTATCTTAGACATGGTACATCAGGGGAAGTAATTGGATAGCAACGAGAAGTGGTCATAATAAGAATATTTATTCAATGGTTCGAGAACCATGAATCATCATCCTCTTCCATTCTCTTAAGATGGATAACTACTGCAAAATGTAAACTATTGTCATCCGCGATGCTTTCAGAAAAGTCAACAATTTTAAAACCATATTCTCTTCCTGATAGGAGATTTTGTATTGATACCATTTTAATATTATATTATACTTTAATATTATTTATAAAATATACCCCTGTATCGGGTGACATGGAAGAGAATGTCCATGGGGCCTCCATCTGAGGAAAACTGCCACGCGTTCACTCAGCCTGCTAGTGCCTGCCACCCTACCCAAACTCTCATCACCTCATCTCATAAGGAATAAGTATGTTGTCCATAGGTGTAATACCAAGATCATTCCTCCACACAGTTGTCACACTCGAGCTCTAGTTATGATACTTAGAAGGTACATTGCACCCACCTAGTATGTTCTTCCCATCCTGCATCTCACCATGGATCATCCCTCAACTACTCCTCTAATTAATCGCCTTCACTTCCTTCATAATGGCGCCACTGTCACTTATTTCTCCATCTTGTCACTCGGTTATATCTTCCCTACTCCTCCAAGCACTTGCTCTTGTAAACTTTCTTTCTTGTTTCTCTTCCTCCCCCTCTGCACTATCACCTCGATGCTAGCTCATTTTTCATCCTTCCCCTTCTCACTTTTCCTTCTCGTTTCAATAATAATGGCTCATGGAAATCACTCTTGACGGGCCCATGGTGGCTCCTACCATAGAGAAAGGGGTCATTTTGGTTCCTTTATGGCTGCTACTGCAAAAGAATCGTTTGATTCTTATCTTTCTCACACTCCTCCCCACATACAAGACGAGATTGATTTAACATAGGACGATGTTTAGGTTTTGAGGTGATTTGTCTTAGATGATGAGGTGATTGACACTTTCAGATCATGGGTCCTGGACACTGGAAACACAAGGCATTGGGTCTCCCAATACCTGAAGACTATCGATATATACTAGCACTTGAAGCTTCTACTAGGCCATGGCATAGTTGATAGAAAGGAGGACAACCAATACATTCTTCTCCAGTTCAATGAAATTCAAGGACAACTCTGGCTCCACAACCATAAGATGAATTTGATGGCCAGACACATGGCAGGCATGGATCTCTTTCAAGTCACTCTGCCTCAAACCCAGGTGCCTAAGTATGAGGGACAACCCTCTACATAAGTTTTATTCTCGCTTTTTATTTCTATTTGTTCTCAAGTATAGGAGGTTTTGGGCTCTCAACCCCACCTCATAAGTGTAAAAATAGGAAAAAATTGTAGATAGTTTTTTCTTTTGGCATAGTGAATAGTATTCTTTTCAATTAGAGTCTTATTCTCAATCATATTCATACTTTTAGTTTTAAAAGACAATTCTACCATCTTACCACAAACAATTTGATGCATTGTTGTCGGTCTAGTTTAACTAGTGGCAGACCAACAACATTTTTTTTGTATATTTTCATAATGGCAATATAAAGACTCAGTATTATAAACAAAAAATAATAATTGTAAATTATAAAAAGAAATTGTTTTTCAATCATTTTTCCATTTCATGAGTAAAAAATCAAAATAATAATAATTTTAATAATTTAAGATTTATGGAGGTGTAGATACCCTAACCCCCTTTGGAATCTATGATTTACTAGGAGGAAACACATGTTTTTAACCACTAAAGTTGTAAAAATATAGAATATGCAAATATATAAAAGAAAAAATATGAGACTGCCAAACATTCCATTTTATGAAACAACATGGTGATAATTTCAATATATCTATATCTATTTATTTTGGTTTTGAAATATTTTAGGTAGGGTAAAAAATGGTTGCAGGATTTGGCATTGACCCATATGGAATTTATATGGTTTTTCTTTATTGTTGGTTTCTATATTCACACAGATATTTAATGAAAAAGGTTCAAAGGCAGGGGAATGAGTGTTCAACATATTTCTTATGAAGAAATTTTGAGTCTGTAAAGGATATTTCACTATTTGGTAGATGGGTGATGTTGGGAATGTATAGAACTTCATCCATTTGAATTCAACTGCGATCCTGCAACCACTGATAGTACCTCCATGATGATATTGCAAAATCATATCGATACTTGCAGTTATTTTGCAGGCAGTGAGTAGATGACGCCTCTCTGCTTCATTTGAATTAACCGAGGGATGCCATTGGAAGATAACCTAATAAATCTTGCACTAGAGTTCTATGTTTATGCGTGGAAATCAAGAATAATTCCTCCCAGTGTTACCTCTAAAGGGTCAGATGATAGAACGACGTCAACAAAAAAAACATTTTAGTGTTTTTTAAAATTTAATTAAATAAAAATAGAAAATGTGGGAAGCAACATTCAAATAAACTAACAACAATGTTTGATATTTTGATAACAGTTGGGTGTTTTGATAACAACTAGGTGTTTTCCAATAGCCAAATTGCTCATGATTTGAAAGATGTGGTGCATGTATATACTCCTCCTTTCACACATTTACAAATTTAAGTGTAGATACCATACCAAGTTCCATTGATATCAATCCGCTCTCAGCAGGAACCATATGCCTATGTGTTGTGCGACTATATGATTTCTTCATTGCCTGGAGATAGACCAATTTCTATTTGGGAGAATGCTTTCTTTGTTTCCTAGAGATAGACCAATTTATTCACAGGAGAATGTCGATAGAACCAATGTTACCAAAAAACGCGCAATGGGAAGTGTCGATAGTGTGTCCACCAAGAGAGGAGAACAAGGTCCTTCACATTTAAACATTTGCTCATGAAAGAGGACTTCAACTACTATGAATCTGCAAAAGGAGGAGGAAGGGATAAAGTAACTAACCTCTTCTTACCTGCTATGGTGCTCGATTGAGCCTACTACCCTTATTATTTCATTGAATAAAGGTAGAATTTGCTTGGTTTATGTGCATATATGAACACTACGCTCTCTCTGGTGTAGGGTTTTGGTTACTCAACATCATAGGCTTGAAACTAATCAAACTGGTCTTTGAAATTATTTGTTACAGTTGTGAAACCATGGTCATGCCATATGACTTAACTTGATGGTAAATATTGCTTTGATATTCCTTTGTATAATAGTTTGCAAGTTATACACATTGATTTCATTTTGGGTCAAGCATTTGTAAAATACTTGATTTGTTTTGTTGACTCACAGGGAAATACTAGGTTCAAGTGAATGATTTACAAGGTATGAAAATTAGTGAGCTATCTTAGTATTCAAATAGATATAAGTTACGTCCCATGCTTACAATACCTGTAACATAAGAAAATAAAATCAAAATCACATTTTATAAGAGAATGAACTTCCCAGTTTGAAATGTAGAAGAAAATATCTATTTGGATAGTGGAGCATAGTGACTCAATCTAGTTAGGAAGTTATTTTAGAATTTATTTGAGGACTAACCATCGTATCACATTTCAAACATTTTTAATTGAAAAAACAATCCAATAAATCAGTTCGTTCTTTCGTACAAAACAATTCCAGAAGATTTGAGAATCTATGTCAATGTTATTAATAATACATAAAAGTTAAATAATGAAAGAATAATTTGGTAGAAAAAAATGTACTCGTGTAAAAGTGGTTATTAGTCTCTTGCAACAGAAGCACACAATCATTGCATGAACAAAGAAAAAAATCGTTGTATGAACGAACAACAACTACTACAGATTGGGAAGAAAGGGGGATTTTTTTTTTTTATCTGGTGAAGCCCAGGCTCAGAGCTCAAACATAGCACTGTGGCTTAGAAGGTTTGCACCAGCTGCAGAAGACAAAAAAAAGAGAACGAACTTCCACTAAAAGAAAAGGTTAACACATACGAGAGTCTTATAGAATTGGCCTCGTCTCAATCTAAAAAACATACATTAATTTCCGTTGATAGAACCACTGGCCTGCAAAATCTGTTATCTATTGCTTTGAACCAATTGTTGCCTCAAAATCTGGATCCTTCCTATAAACCGGCATGCAAGAGAACCTTGAGTCTTTATAACTTGAAGTTGAAGAGGAAAGTCAGGGATGCCATAGAAGCTAGCAGGGAAGCTAGTACTGGCACTGAGCGAAGTGATGGTCACAGGCATGGGCAAGATCACAAAAATCAGTTGCAGAATTATAGCAATCAATCGTAACACCTGGTGAAGCACAAGATCACACCTAGTGAAGATCGCAACACCTGTGAAGCCATTGTTGCCACGAGGAGATGTACCTAACTCTAAGAATTATCTATGCATGGATAACATTTAATGTTATGGAAATAATGCTAACTTGAAAGTTAGCATTACTTCATCTTGAATCTGAGTTCCTAAGTTTACATTCAAACTAGTTAAATTATGTGAAACTTTATCCTAACTTTGCCTCATATTGCTTTGATATGAGGCCAAATAAGATGTCACATTGAAAACTTACGGTAAAATATGAAATATAATTCCACAAATTTATGTATTAGCAAAAGCTTTAGGTTAAATGCATTGGTTTTAGTGCTAGAATAATGGATTGGTAGAGAACCAATTACTATAAGTCCCTAGTGGCTTGGAAGGTCTGCACCAGCTACAGAAGACAAAAAAAAGAGAATGAACTTCCACTGAAACCAAAGGTTAACACATACGAGAGGCTTATAGAATTGGCCTCGTCTCAATCTAAAAAACATACATTAATTTCTCTTGATGGAACCGCTTGCCTGGAAAATCTGATATATGTTGCTTTGAACCGATTGTTGCCTCAAAATATGGATCCTTCCTATAAACTGGCAGGTAAGAGAGCCTTGCGTCTTTATAATGTGAAGCTGAAGAGGAAAGTCATGGCTACCATAGAAGTTAGTACTGGCACTGAGCGAGGTGATGGTCACAGGCACGGGCAAGGTCACAAAAATCGGTTGCAGAATTATAGAAATCGGTCGTAACACCTAGTGAAGCTCAAGATCACACCTGGTGAAGATCGCAACACCTATGAGGTCATCCTTTCCACAAGGAGATGTACATAACTCTAAGAATTATCTATGCATGGATAACAAATAATGTTATGGAAATAATGCTAACTTGAAAGTTAGCATTACTTCATCTTGAATCTGAGTTCCTAAGTTTACATTCTAACTAGTTAAATTATGTGGAACTTTATCCTAACTTTTCCTCATATTGCCTCGATATGAGGCCAAATAAGATGTCAAATTGAAAACTTATGGTAAAAAATGAAATACAATTCCACAAATTTATGAATTAGCAAAAACTTTAGATTAAATGTGTTGGTTTTAATACCAGATTAATAGATCGGTAGAGAACCGATTACTATAAGTCCCTACCAACCCGAAGGGTGGGAACTAATAAAAAGGTCCAAGAGCAGGCAAACCACTAGTTATGATCTTAGTGGCCTTCCCTCTCACTTTAATGCTAAGAAAGTGCTTCAATGACTAGTACTTTATCAAGTGACAAAAACTTTTTAACATAAGTATACTATCCAAATTGTAATCATTGTAGTCAACGTGAGTATACTATCCAAATTGTAATCATTGAACAGAAGGCTAATTTATCACTATTCAAAGCACATTAGACGGCAAAATTGTCAAATCAGATGACAGTGTATATCAAAGAAGCTGTGCTGAGCGAAAATATGTGACCACATATGCAAAGAAAAGATGCCAAATGCTATCAAACAGGAACATATGCCCAGAAATCATGTGAGAGTGAGTGCCGTGTGGAAATTCTCAAAGGGCCTGTCCACAAGCCACTGCTTGGAGGTTTTCACGAATTATTTCAAAACACAGTTGGCTTAAAGAAAATTTTCAGATTTAATCAGAAATATGTGGTGTATTAGGTTTAAAAATCAAAATCTGTATATGTCAACCTTCAGAAATAAAATTCGAGTCTTGATGGTAGTATAGTGAGAAGTGAAAGAAAACATTTAAGAGTTTTTTTGCAAGATTTAAGAGTTAAAACTTCCACTTGTTAGACAATACTCAGAAAATATTTAGTGTTCAAGGCAATATTTGTCATCATATTGAGAAGCAGATCCACCAATTCTCTCTTAAGTTCAACTATTCCCTCATGCAATGATTATTGTGATCAAATGCTGGCACATGGAAACATAAATCTGTACAAATAAAGTGAAATAGCAGTGTAACGTTAGCCCTTCAAGTGTATCAATAGCACAGTCACTTGTATTCAGAAAAAAAAACAACCATATTCTAAGAACCAATGTTTAGACAGTCTCATTCAGTGTGACCTTTTCACTACTAGTTAAGTAGTTCCACAACCCTTGGCATCGATTTGATTAAACGTATGTAATAGATCATAATAAATCCCAACGTCGCACTAAGAAATAGAAAATAAGTTTCAGATTTAAACCATATGCTGAGTATAAACTCTTGTCCTCAGAACTGAACATAAGTATGTCTCGTGTGTTTAAGCATGCATGAAATATGATACCATACCAAGAAATATGCCAGAACTAGCAGAAATAACTGCAGATCTATAAATTTAAACTCAGGAGCTGGATGTCAAGCTTCCAAATGCTACTTATTGCCTCAAATGATCATGTCGTTAGCATTTGTTTACCATTTTCAAACAAGTGGGTTGATTCAACCGTGGCCTAAAACCCTTGTATATGAGATTTTAAAGCAAGACCAATTATTTATCATATATTTATAAGTGTCAAGTCCTCAAGAGTCATGCCCAAGTCCAACTTTGACATTTCATGGATGTGCTACATTGCTCATCCAAGGATACTTCATTCGTCTTTTCACCTAGAGCATACCCATACTCCATTCAAGGCTACAAACGAGTCACACTCCTACTCCATGCAATTCAAATGTATACCTTGACAATTGTTAACATTCTTTAACACTTAGTCATTCCGACATACAATGAAAAACATGCAAAACACAAGATACACAGATATAGTGCGGGCATCACCAATGGTGCCTAATACCCAACTTCATTCATTATATTGCGAAACATATAAAATACAACACAGAGAGGGCACTATTGTCCCAGTTACAAAAATGGGCAGCCGCCCCATGCAACAAAATTTTCCAAACTTGAAGATTCGTCACACCAAGAGTCCTCCATTGCACCTCCTTTCCTTAACTTGGGGTGCATCCCACCTCAACCTGAACTTGTGTCTCATGTATTTCTTTCTTTCTTTTTCCTTTTGGTTGTGCACCTTGTGCTCTTATATGGAATCCAAATGTCTCCTTCATGAATTGTCACATCCTTTGAGTGTGTCGCGCCTATTCACGAACCATCCTGTCCAAATGAATCGACATGCCCCTTCATGGACATGGTGCACCAAAAAAAACTTGTGCACCCATCAGCCATTGCATCTTTTGGATCGATGTGCCCCATCCATGGGTGTGTGTCCCTTTCCTTGTTCTGACAGACATGACTCTCCATTGGTGTTCCCATGGGGTCATCCAAGCTCTCCAATGCACCCATGCTTCCAAGGTCAGGAGGGTCCTCTCCTTGGGAACATGCCCAAGTCACCCCCTGTCCTTTCTCAAATGCAACCCAAGTATTCATCATCAATCACAAGGGATGTGGGGTGTGTTCCCCCTTGGGTTCACACATCACAATTGTGTGCCCAAGGTGATCCTACCCATGCCAATAATATAAGTAATTTCCCAATTGATCACATCCTCCTTGTGGTCTCTACCCAATTCGTCTTTGAATCCTCCCAAAGAGAAGGTTCCCTTGGTGGGTGTCGCGGAAGGCCTTACATCATCCCCCACTATATTTATTTCCATCCTAGGAACTTTGGCTGCTCTTGCAATTTGTAGCGATGTCTATCAAACTCCTGAATCATGTCCTCATATTTCCACAAGGACTCGTATCTCTCCCAACTATCTTCTTCGTTGTGTTTGTCCTTCCAATGGATAGAGTACTCGTGCAATCAAACTCCACCCCATCCTAAGATGCGATTCACAAAAATCTTCAACAACTCTAACTCTGGCTTGTCTACAACCATGCTCGATGCTCTAGATGGATCAACACGACTTGGCTCATTCCGATCTCTTTGGTACGACTTCAATTGGAAAATGTGGAAGAAAATATGAATATCTCACATGTGGAATGGAAACTCCAATCTATAGGTGACGTTTTTTATTTTCTCAAGAACTTTGAATGGTCCCCCATACCTTCGCACAAGAGATGGAGCCATCCATTTAGGTCATGCGAACTAATCTTTATTCAGGATAAATAAGATCAACTCTCCTAGTTGGAATTCTATGTCACGTCTAATTTGATCTACTTAGTGATTCATTATATCTGCTACATCAGTCAAGTGTGTGTGAGCTATCTATAATAGATCCCACCAACTCTTCACGAAACCCATGACTGATGGATTCATTCCATTGTATCCATTTTTAATAAAATGAGTAGTCGAGGGTTGTTGTCCATTTGTCAAATTGAATGTACTATACCCCATCGTTGAACTCTTCTACAGGTTGCAGTTGAATTGGACAACATCCAACAAGTTCGAACAATTCATCTTATTTGGTTGTACATAGTGACACAAGTAGTCCTCTAGAGGTGTGTTGATTCATTCAGTCTACCCATATTTCAGGAATGGTAGGATGAACTCTTCAATAACTTTATCTCCACAAGATTGAACAATGTTGTCCAAAACATACTCATGAACTCCTAAGGTTAGATGACTTAGGGACATAGATTCATTCCCAAAAATACAATAGTATTTCATCAGCTTCATGATGTTCTTCGTTGTGTTTTCATGCTATAACCATTCCTTTATATTTTCATGAAATTGTTCTAATACATGAATTAGATTGCCCGTTGATGTAGGAAACTCACCCTCCTCCTCTAGGAATATTAGTTGTTCTTTTCTTCTCGAGGCATTTGCAACAATTTTTATCCTGCCTGACCTATACTCAATCATCATGTCAAAATATGTGAGGAAGTCTTACCACCTTTCCCACTTTTGTGAAAACTTCAGCTGCATCATGAAGTAACTTGCTGCAACATTGTCTATATTCATGAAAAGAAAATTTCCCAACAAGTAGTGTCTCCAATTTTGCAAATACTGTTCTACTACAATCGTCTACTTCTAATGAATGAGGCACCTCATGAACATGGTATCTTCATTCGTGATATTAGATATTTCTTCACTCGAAGGAAACCAGATGTCCCTCCTACATCAAAAATCCTCCAATGGAAAATTTTAATGCATTTGTATACACTTCAAACAATTTCTCAAAGTATGGAAACTTCAACATGGGAGCGGTGACAATCCTATGTTTTAGCTACTCAAACCCATAATTTCACCTCTCTATCTAGTTCCATGATTTTTCCTTTTTCAAAAAATCAGTCAGTGGTGAAACAATCTTGGAGAAGAATTCTATCAACATCAAATAGTAGTTGGATACCCCAAGGAAGACTCTCATGTCATGAATTGTCCACGGCTCTTCCCAATCTTTGATTTCCTTGATTTTCATAGGTTCCATGTGAATGCATCCTTGGCCAATCCAATTCCCAAAGAATGGTATTTTAGTCTACCCAAAAACACACTTAGAATTATTTAAAAATAGTTGGTTCTTTCACAGTGCCTCAGAGACCTATGTGAAATTCTTCTTGTGTTCCTCCATACTTTATTTTTACACCACGATGTCATCCAAATATATTGCAAAAAAATTGTCCAAAAAAGACTGCAACACGTCATTCATCAATGTTCAAAAGGTTACAGGGGCATTGCACATCCCAAAAGGTATCACTAGGAACTCATAGCTCCCATACCTTGTCACCATTGTTGTCTTCTCCTCATATCCATCGACAATCCACACATTATAATACCCATGTTGCAAGTCAATTTTTGAAAATACATTGGCCTTCATCAACTTGTCAAAGAAAATCCACAACTAATGGAAACCAATATTGGCTCTTCAAAGTCTATTTGTTCAGTTCTCAGTAATCCAAACACACCCTGAGCTTTGCAATTTCCTTCTTCTTTTGAATGAAAACTAGGGTGTTATATAATGACCTGGATGAACAAATGAAACTTGGTTCAATCAATTCTATCAATTGCCACTTCAACTCTTCCAACTCAGGTCTAGACAATCGACAAGCATATCTTTTCGTTGGTTTGAGCCTAGGCTCTAGATCTATATGATGGCCAACCTTATATCATGGTGAGAGTACTTTCAACAACTCATTTAGAATTATGCTTACAAATTTATCCAACATGTTAGCGAGCTCAGGTGGAATAGGCATCCCCACTCCATCCTCTTGAACTTCCCCAACAATTGTTTCATAAATATGTGATCATGTATGCCTTGTTACTCTCTCCATACTTAGTGCAGACACAAGCCATGCCTTGCCCCTATAATTCCTTACGGTTGTGTGCATAATCCAAGCCTCCTATTCCCCAAGTATAACCATCTTTTCCATCCATGGAATGAGGACCGAATGCTTCCTCTTGAGGAACTCCTACTTAATAATCACCTCAAAGTCATCCATATGAATCATTATGAAATCATCATGGCCTTCCCACTTTTCAAGTTAAATGTGAACTAAGGAGGCAACACCATTTGCTTCCATTGCCATGGATTTTACCGCATTCATTGCAACTGTTCACAAAGAAACTATAAGTCCCATATCATTCGCAACCTCTATATTTAGAAAACTATATGAGGCCCTTGAGTCAACCAGATCTTGCAGTGTTATTTCGTTCATAATGAAATCGACAAAGAAAAAATGATTGTCCTAGCTTCCAAT
>ML808549.1:78885-89575 GCA_009831015.1 Picea engelmannii | reverse complement strand
TGGTCATGCCCTTTGGTTTGACAAATGCTCCAGCCACTTTCATGAGGATGATGGACGATATCCTGCGACCATTCACCAATACTTTTGTAGTGGTGTATCTGGATGACATTCTAATTTGCAGTAAGACTTGGGACAAACACTTGCAGCATATTCAACAGGTTCTGCACACCCTGTGCAAGCACAAGCTATATGCCAACCTGGAAAAATTCTCGTTCGGCATGGACAGGGTCCATTACCTAGGCTACATCATTGATCAACATGGTGTCCATGTGGATCTAGCCAAGATCCAAGTCATCCGTGACTGGCCAACCCCAACAACACTCACTGAGATTCGGAGCTTCTTGGGACTTGCTAATTTCTACCATAGGTTTGTGTTGGGTTTCTCCCATATTGCATGGGCCCTCAGCCAAATAAACAGGGGTGGTGGTAAGGTGAATTTTGCGTGGGGTCGGTCCCAAAAACAAGCGTTCAATGATTTGAAGCAACACTTGTGCTCAGCCCCAGTACTTTCACTACCAGACCTACAACATCCCTTTGAGATCGATACAGATGCTTCAAACTATGCCGTGGGCGCCGTTCTCACTCAGCACAACCACCTCGTGGCCTATCATAGTGAGACACTGTCAGATACTGTTCGTAAGTACCCTACTTACGACAAAGAAATGTACTCCACTGTGCAAGCATGTCGCCAGTGGAGACATTACATTCTTGGTAAGGAGACAATCATCCACACTGATCTTAAGCCACTGCAGTTCATGTAGACGCAGAGAAAACTGCAAAATGACCGGCATCAAAAGTGGTACACATACTTGCAACAATTCCACCTCAACATCAAGAATAAAACAGAAAGCACCAATCGCGTCGCCGATTGCCTCAACAGATCGCCAATCACGGCACTCACCACGGTGCTAGACTCTTGCGGCCATGAGACATCTGGATGGCCCCAACTCTATGAGACAGACCCTGACTTCGCCACCACCTACCAAATGTTGGGTGCAAATGTAGTTGTCAATAATTTCCATCTTCACGATGGGTTGTTGTGTTGTCTGGGCCATATCTGTGTTCCATCAAGCGAGCAAGCGAAGCTGATATAGGAAGCCCACTACAGTCGGGTGGCAGGACACTTCGGCATTGAAAAGACAGTGGTGATGCTACATAAAAATTTCTACTGGCCGAAACTTCGACAGGAGGTTGACAAGTATATCAGGTCCTGCACTGCCTGCGTTATTTCCAAACCGACCACTAAGAAACATGGCTTGTACACCCCTGTTCCTACTCCTGATAGGCCATGGGAATCCATCTCAATGGAATACATGTCGGGCCTCCCATCCACCAAGCGGGGAAATGATTGTTTTTGTGGTTGTTGATCACTTTTCTAAGATGGTGATTCTGGTTTCCTGCAAGAAGAGCATCATAGCATAGGCCACTGCCAAGCTCTTCTTTGAACGAGTCTGGGTACATTTTGGAATCCCACAAACCATTGTCTCGGATTGGGATAGTCGATTTCTCAGCACATTCTGGTTGAGCCTCTGGTCACTGCTGGACACTAAGCTCACCAAATCCACGGCCTTCCACCCCCAGACAGATGGCCAAACTGAGGTTCTAAATCAAATGATTGTGCATATCCTTCGCATGTATAATTCAAAGAACCCTCACACATGGGATGAGAGCCTTCCTTATGTCCAACATAGCCATAACCGAGCCTTGCATATCTCAACCGGCCATAGCCCCTTTCAAGTGGTATTGGGATTCCAACCATTGGGTCCCATAGATGTTTCACTTCCCCTTGCGGTCACCTCGAATGACTCATCTCCTGCTCCAACTAAAGTTGACAAAGCCACCCGGTTCATTGAGCGGATATAGCACATCCGCCAACGGGTTCAGGATATCCTACAGAAGTCCAATAACAAGTACAAACAACGCCATGATCAACATCAGGTACCGCATAAGTTTCAGGTGGACGACAAAGTTTGGTTTCACTTGTAGAAAGAATGCCTTACAGGACCCCATTGGAAGCTTCGCCCACTTCGTTATGGACCATACATTATCACCAAGGCTGTGAGGGATAATGCTTTTGAGCTCAATTTTCCTCCTTTCCTTGGCCTACACCCAATGTTCAACGTGGATCTCCTTCGCCCTTATTTCCCACCATTATTGGACACCTCAGAAGTAGCAGAACAACTAACACCAACAGAGCTCAACCCTGACTGCATACAACAGACATCCAATGATCAGATTGTGGACAGACAGATCAAGGGCACTCAACAACAAAGGATCCATCTTTATCAAGTCGTCAAAGTAGGGCAGCTCCTACACCAAGGCAAGTGGCTCACCCGGGGCCAAATTCAACAGAAATTTCCTCATCTAATGGGGAACCTCAACGCAATGGAGACCATTGCTTCCTAAGGAGGGAGGATTGATCCAGATGGATATCGGTGGCCACCCACCTTTTCCAACTGGCTCAAAACAGTTTTCTGACATTTTTGGCAATTTACTATTTTTAACAGTTTTTACTTCCGGGGCCATTTTGAGGGCCTAAATGAAGGTTTTTCGGTATCGAGCTCCTCAATGATAGCCAAAGGAATTATTGAGCCCCCAACATGAATCTCCTCATCGATACCTTTCCAATGGTCTATCACACGCCTAAAACGAAGATCGTATGCAAAAGTTACGACCCCAGGAAGTTGATGTACTAGCTTACCCAAACGGGGCCCACATGACTTTTGGCGTTTCATCTCCTAGGGTTAGGTTTTTGGATGTATATGGTTTTTGGAATTCTTTCTTATTGTAAAAAGGCCTTCAGAGCCTCATTGTAATATTCTTCTTGCGAATGTGTGCTTCCGTCACATCTCTTCTCAGAGATAAGCCGCCACAATTCCAACAAGCTTGTTTCCGCTGCATTTTACAGTTTCAGCTTATTTCGTTATTGAATAGAAAACCAGTTTTACTGTATCTTTGTTATTTTGTGTTAAGCACCTGTTAATAATCTATATTCATTTCGTTTTTCTCATAAAATCCGGATCATTTGATGTGCCTGGAAGATAGGTAGTGAATGTAGGTGGGCGTTGGATATACATTGCTTCATATGGGGTCATTTTAGTGGTAGTATGATAGGAAGTATTGTACCATCATTTTGTCGAGGGTAGCCATTGCACCCACTAGTGTTGTTTTTCTGAAGAAAAACACCATAAGTAGTTTCCCAAACATTTTTTGGCCACTTCCATTTGGCCATAATACTAGGGGTGGTAGGATGTACTCATGTTCAGTAGGGTGCCTTGCAATTTAATCATCTCTTGCCAAAATATGCTAGTGAAATTTGGGTTACAATAAGATACAATAGAGGTGGTCATGCCATGTAACTTGAAAATATGATCAATGAAAACGTGTGTGACTAGTGTTGGTGTGAAAGGGTGGGGCAAGGCACAAAACTTAGCATACTTGGAGAGGTGATCAACCACCACCATGATGGTGAACGTTTTCCCATCTTTAGGAAGGCCCACTATAAAGTCCATGGAGATGCCTATCCACATAGAAGATGGAATGTGTAGGGGTTGTAGGGATCCTAGAGACTTTATAGTTTCACCTTTATTACGTTGGCACACCTCATATTCGGTGACAAAGTGAAGGATATCCTTCTTCATACCTGTCCAAAAAAAAGAACGACATGCACAAACATAGGTCTTTTGGAAGCCCGAGTGACCTGCAAGAGATGATAAGTGCAAATCATTTAAGAGCCTCATCTTGAGTGTGGAATAGGGTGACAAAACCAAGCAATCCTTATATTTGAGAATATTATCTTTCCAAGTGTATCCTATGGGAGGATTAGGGTCCTCCTGAAGGTGTTGAATTATCCTGGAGATAGTCAGTTGTGTTATCCACTCTTGGCGTACTTCCTCAATCCAATCGGGTATCAGTTAGGATAGGGAAAAGAGGGAGTCTTCCTCCTCATGTTGTCTTGATAATTCATCAATGATGATATTGTCTTTTCCATTTTTGTATATGATTTCATAATCATAACCCATCACTTTGGTCAGCCACTTGTTTTGTTTTAGGCAGGATAATCGTTGCTCCAAAAAATACTTCACACAATGGTGATACGTTTTTATATGAAAATGACATCCCAAAACATATGGCTACCATGTGTGCACTGCATGGAGAATGGCCATCATTTATTTTTCATACGTATATCTATGCATATTTCGTTCACTCAACGCTTTGCTAATAAAGGCCAAAGGTCGACCATCTTGTGTGCGCATTGCACCTATACTAGTTCTAGAATCATTTGATTCCACCACAAAGATTTTTTTGAAGTCAAGAGATGCTAGGATAGGAGTAGTGCACATGTCCTTCTTTAAATATGTGAAGGATTTTTTAGCAGCAAGTGTCCAATGTAATGCATTCTTTTTAAGATGGTCAGTCAAGGGCTTAGCAATTTTTCCATAATGGTGGAAAAAATTCCTATACTATCTTGTGAGACCTAGAAAACTCCTTAGGTGATTTAAGTTCATGGTTAGTGGCCACTCGTGCATATATTGTATCTTTTGGGGGTCCAATTTTACCCCTTCTCGACCCACAATGTGTCCTAATTATTCCAATTCAATGGTTCCAAAGGAACATTTTGTCTTTTTGAAAAAAAATTGGTTGGCCTACCGCAAGTGAATGACTTTGTCCACATGAAGAAGGTGGCTATCCCAAGTGAGGATGTAAATGAGGATGTCATCAAAGAAAACCAGGATAAACTTTTGAAGTTAAGGTTTCAATATTTTATTCATGAGACTTTGGAAGGTGGATGGGGCATTGCAAAGGCCAAAAGTCATGACCAAAATTCATAATGTCCTTCATGAGTTCTTAAAGTCTTCAGAATATCTATCTCCTTCATCCATATCTGGTGATAACCAGAGAGAAGGTCTAAATTGGTGAAGAAACATGAACCTTGGAGTTCATCCAATAGATCATCAATGACAACAATGGGAAACTTATCTTTGATGGTCAATTTATTTAGGGAACAAAAATTGGGACACATGTGCCAAGTACCTTCTTTCTTTATGACCATCATCACTAGTGAATAATATGGGATGATACTAGGGCAAATTACCCCCTCCTCTAGTAATTTGTGTACCATCTTTTCTATCTCGTTTTTCTGATCAAATGGATATTTGTAGGGATGTACGTTGGGGGGTTGACTTCCTAGAAGGAGAGGTATGCTATGATCATGCTCACCCCTGTAGGGAGGTAAGTCTATGGTAACCCCAAATATATTGGGGTAATTTTCCAAGATGAGTTGCATGCTAGGAGCAACTACTTGAGAGGCCTGTTTAGTGACCTGGATGGCATGAAATTGAGCAATCACACCATAGTGGAATTTCTTCAACATTTTTTCCATCATGTGAGAGTTGATGACTTCATGGGATCCCACTTGGGGACCTCGGAGGGTGTAGGTGTGAGTGTCTTGGGAGAATATCATATATGGTTCTTAATAATCCATTGTGATTGGTCCCATAGTGTGAAGCCATTCCACTCCCAATAAAATATCATAGCCACCCATGGAAATAGAGAACATGTGGGTTTTCAAATGATAATCACCCATTTGGAGTTTAACATTTTCACAGTGGTCCCCACACTTCATAGTACCACCATTAACGATGAGGATTTGAAAATTAGAAATAGGGAAGAAAAAGAAATGGATCTCCTCAACGAGCCTTCGATGAATAAAATTATGGGTGATACTACTATTGATCAACACCATAATCGACCTATGTTTGATTTGTCCTTTGATATTCAATTTCTATGGGGACAAACTACCCAATAGGGCATGAAGAGATATGACATGTTCTTTTGGTTCCACAGGGGTTGCAACTAGAGCCTTGATGTGATAACTTGGGTGAACCTCCTCTGGGTCAGGAGCCTCATCTGATGGGATTTATTCATAGGGAGAGGAAGTTGATGCATCAATATGGAAGAAATTTTGTTCTCTACATTTATGTCCTGGTGAATACTTTTCATCACAATAGTAGTAAAGTCCTTGCTTGTGACATTCTGCCATCTTTTATGGAGATACCTTTTGGACCTTCAAGGTTTGTGTCAGAACAGGGTGAGCCTTGGGGAGAGGATGGTTGAGGAATGTATCCTTCATGAGTGTGGCCTAAAGGATGGTCTCTGTTTCTAGTGCTAATTGGCATTCCTGCAACCAGGTAGTAGGATGATGCATGTTGACATGAGCCCGCATGATGTCCTTTAAGCCACTAATAAAACATTCAAGGTAAAATGAATAAGATAATCCCTTAGTTCAGATAGCCAACTGTTCAAATGTCGTGATGAAATATGTGATTGATCTAGTTTGGTGCAGCTTGGTGAGCCATCTCTAAAAATGTGATTCCCTATAAAATCGGGCACAAACTGCTTTAGTGAACATGTTCCAAGTGGGTATGCCTGGATAACATTTCTTCTGCAAGTTCCACCACTACCATCATTCTTGATCTGGGTAAAAAAACCCTACATGGAGTTTGGTCTCATCATCCCAAATATTATAAAGGGAGAAGTATTGTTCCATTTGAGAAACCCACCCTACTGGGTTGGATCCATCAAATTTATGCATGTCAACTTTGGGCACCTTATTCGAAGAGTGTGTAGAACCCCAAGGGGAGTGGGATGAATGAGTATGATCATGATGGAAATGTTGGGGGTATTTTGCATTTGGATCCACTTTCTTACCTTTCATGAATTGTTGTATGGAAGCATGGATCACTACTTGGACTTCTGAGTGTAGGAACTCTTTGACTTCGGTGTGTATGAAAGTATGGAAGGATTCCACTTCCTGTTCTAAGAAGGACAACTTAGACTACAAGTCTTCTTGGGTCTGAGTGCGGTTGGTTGGCATGGTAGAAACTTAGGTATTATATGAGGTGTCGGGACAAAAATTAGGGCCATAAAAAGGGATACGTACCAGGGTGATCAAGACAAAGAGAGGAGTTCAATGGGATAGGTGGAAAATAAGGGTGTCTCGAAAAGGGTTGGGATTGCGAGGAAGAAAAAGGACTAAAGGTGAAGGGTATCACTACAAGCATAATGAAGAGAGGGATCCAATGGAATAGGTAAAAAATAAGGGTGTGGTCGGGCCCCAAACTATTTTTTTTTTACTCCTACGGAGGTATACTCCACCCTGAATACTTATACAGTGGTGGAATTCCCAAATTCTTGATAATAAAAAATGTTTGCAGAGAGTGTTTCTGCAGCGAAAAAATTACCCGGGGGAAATTTCTAGTGTAATATATTAGTTTTTATCATCCCAAGGGTTAGGGTTTGCAGGGTATCTACAAGCAAGGTTTTTCCCTGTGCTATATCTCTCTTATATACGTGCAGGTTCTAACAGTATTCCTTGACCCAATATCTCATGGAACCAAATAAGGAGGATATATCATACCCTTATCCATACTACTTGATTACCCAGGTATTAGAGAGTATCTTCCCAAGTTTTTTTCTCAGTGACACTATAGAAGTCAGGTGGTCAATCGGTTTATCTATGGAGGGATTCAGGATATCTAGGCCAATATGTATACATGTGTTGTTTGATGCACTACCATTCAAATGGGTAGCTACAGGGGTTACAAGGATGGCCAACAATGTGCGCTTAAGTACCACTTTTATTTCCTGCGTGTATGATTCCCTGACAGTGATTTTATGCGTGAAACGACCGATCTATGTAGCTTAAAGATGTCAGAATACGTCTCTACCTTGAAATGTTTTTTACCCCACAAGTGCTTCCCATGAAGGAGCTTTGATACCACTTTCAATATACCACATAAAATTTAATATGAAGAACAAAAATATTTAGCAAGCAGTAATGAAACAACAAGATTATAGCTAGATCAATACCAGAATAACACTAGAAAGAGCAACTTTATTAAGATATCAATTTTCACTTTTCTCTTCGAGAGGGAAACCTCTAGCAGAGAATATCTATCTTACAATAATATCCAAGACAAAATATACAATACCCCCTACTCTTATTTATACTAATTATACTTTCTAAGGAAACTTCTAGAGGAAGATCTTTCTATAAGTGAAAGATTCTATTAGGTATTCTTGCATTGACTTATTCTCCTTTATTTATTTATTAGGCCTTATTAACTAATTTCATCCTTTATTACATAGAAAACATATCCTACTAACTAATGATCAATGAAGAGGGGTTAGGATCATATCCTAACAAAGAGGTCCAATCAGTCGAGGAAGGAGATCATATTTGAGAGTAGTCATAGGAAATAGTTGGAAGATTTGCAAGTCTTGAAGAAACACATAAGGATGGCCAACTAATGGGTGAAAGAGAGATTTGGTGAAAGAGATGAAGGTTTTGGAAGAATATTATTCGAGGAGGGAAGCTCAAAAGAGACAAAGAAAAGAATAAGAATGAACACCGTCACTGAATACGAATACCCAGTTAGAACCTCTAAAGAAGTTGCGGGAAGATTTAAAATTGCAATTCTAGATGATGTTGGATTACATACAAATATCAAAGAAACATCACAAATGAATGTGTCCCCTCATATCAAAGAATTTATCTAATAAGGAAAAGGAATCAACCCCTAATCACTCATTCCCCCAATGCCATACACTAATCTGGTAATTTCTACAATGAATCCTTATGTAAGTTTTGTTAATTCTAATCCATCAAGCCCAACTAGTTCAAGTAGTAGTAGTAGTAGTGGAAGTGAAACAATTTTTCATTCGTATCAAAACCATGACCATCAAGGTTCATTCTAGTAGGATTTTCAAATCCCACAATGGCACATCAACATGTCAGGTCTCTCACCCGATACCCATAGTTTTGGGGTAAAGGGGATGAGGACATTAAGAAACACTAGTTTCTTTGTGAATCCATCTGGAGGTCTCATAGAAATATAGACTCAAAGAATTTGGTCGTTCTCTAAACCAATTGTAGTGGTCAGGTTCTAAAGTGGTACATGAAATATATCGATCATGGGAATAGTCAAGGGCATTATTTCTCTTTATCCTAGGTGAAACAAAGGTTTATAGTAGAATTCCAATTACCTCAGTCAAAGAAACATGCTCTCTCAGAGTTACGGGAGATAAAACAAAGAGACGATGAGTCTGCATGGGAACATAACCAAATATTTAAGGATGTGATAGGGAAATTAGCAAACCCTATCCATGAGGAACATTAGATAGAATGGTTTATTAAGGGGACACTATTGTTAACCTGAATCATGCTGAATCAGTAAATAATAACTACTTTTGGAGAAGTGTTGGAACAAGATATGGATATTTAAGTTATGGAAGGTCGTCCTTGAAGCTTGCGAGTAATGATACTACCTGAAGATAATAATATTTTTCAACTAGAAGGCCAAATATTTGTGTGAACAAAAAAAATCCAAGATTTGACCATTCCTAGAGTGGTTCGACTGTAGTTATGATGTACTGGTTGTTACATTGAAGTTCATACAAACAACTGAGCATCCAATATTGAGGGGTTCAAACCATCTACTAACCCGATGGTTCCTTCGCTGATAGGACCATCAGGAGGGGTTGCAAAAATCACCACCACCACGTCATTTCACAGCCATGTTCAATACCATGCTTTTCTGAAAAGAAATGAGTATTTCAATATTTGTATAAGTCACAAGAACTCTCAAAGGCACTTCCCTATTCTACAAAAGTATACCTTTGTTTCGAATACAATATATTATGAATTTTATGGGTCACCTACTCAGTATACAAAAAATTGTAAATCTATGGACTCCCTCGCTGAAAAATTAGATAATTCATCATTCAAAGTAAATTAAAGTCCTTAAGGGTTCAAAGGAGGTTTTCAAGGTAGAGGAAACTTTAGAGGAGGATGGATTGGTGGACGAGCACTAGTTCATTTCTACAACTGTGATGAGCAAGTGAATCTTGCCAGATATTTCCCCCTTCCACGATGACCTTGGTGTGTGCATTGTAGGAACAACACCCATTTTACTGAAGAATTATCAGAGCTTATTGCATAGTGGGAAGATCAGGCCAGACAGAGGGGCACCAACTTGATAAATTATGAGCCTAGACCTATAGATAAGGGAAAACACCCAATATTAACATTGTCACTAGGGGAGGAAACAAGACGGGTTTTGATAGTTAAATTCTTCCTGAAGTCAATATCCAAAAGGAAGTTCTTGAGAATACAATGTACGATCCTATAAAGTAGAAATAATTCTTTAGGGACACATTGGAAATGTTAAGGAAAATGTCTAGTTATTCCATACCTAAGGTTGCAGAAAAAAGTTTTAGGATAAACCCTTGCCAACCAAAAGTCACGAGAGAATCACTTACTCAGATAGAGACCTTGGATAAGTCACATAAGGCAGTTGATCTATGGTTACAACTATTCTCCAACATTTTGGATGATAAACAAATTACTAGGAAGTTGCAAAACACTACCAAAAGGGCCTTAGGAACTAAAGGAAACTCATAATATTTCAATGCTTCTAACCTTCCAACAAGGAATGCAATTTAGATATAGAGAAGAAAGCGAAGAAATATGATAGAATTTTGGTTGAATGTTCACATAAATGAATATGATATTAAGGATGCTTTGTTGGATTTGGGCTCTGATGTCGACATATTGTCGAAGAAGACTTGTGAAGTGATGGGAAAACATGAGCTAGTCTATTCCCCTATACAATTTCAAATGGAAAAG
>ML808549.1:0-19657 GCA_009831015.1 Picea engelmannii | reverse complement strand
CATTTTTCTGTCTAGGGTTAAGGTCAAGCTCTAGAGGTGATCTACCTGTCCGCAGGGAGATTTTCCTACAACAGAAACTGGCGACTCCACTGGGGAGATAGCCTCAAATCGAAACCTCTTGTTTGGATTTTTCTCCTCATTGATCTTGTTCTATCCCTTGATTGTTTCGGATCTGGTTTAGTCCTCCTTTGATTAGTTTCTTGAGCTGATTGGCTCCTTACCTCATCATACTTATCTTTATTGTCGAATTTGAACCCCAATTTTTGGAATTTTTTGACATTTCTGGGGATTTTAGACCCTGGCGCCCCTGTCCTAGTGTTAACAGAGCGCCATCACTCCCCCATACCTTTGCACAGTGTGCTATAATGCTCCTTGCCTTTGGCAACAGAGCGCCAACCTCTTTTTGGCCAAAAAACCCTCCAGAACTGCCTGTTTCAGGGTTTGCCTCTGTGTCTCTTTTGCTGAGTGATCTAGTGAGTCAATTTTTCTTCCTTTTCAGCCTTGACATCTGTCCTCTTTGAAGAATAAACACCTTGTTAATTGGATCTTGCAGCCTTCTTCACTATTTTCATTGAGTTTTTCCTATTGAGTGAAGTTCGAAACCTATGCATTGTTTTTATCTCCTCATCAGCTGAGTAAAAACCCTGGTGAAGCTCATCAAAGGCCTACAGACCTCTTCGTCTTGATTTCGGTCAAGTTCATTGTTCTTTAATTTTTTCTTTTGGGTGTGAAGTTTTCTTTTCTCTTTGATTGTTTCTTTTTCTTTCGCTTTTTCATTTTGATTGCTACGAAAGGGTGTATTGTTTGTGTGACTTTTTCTTGTGCTAGTTTGGTTTTCATTTATACCAAGAAGATAATTAGTAAAGACAAGCATTGTGTTGTATTGATCATTATTCATACGCAAACAATAAAAGATATCTTCATGATTGATTGTGCATATTAGAAGGCATTTGAAAGTTTTTGCATTACATCAGGATTTGATTGAGAAAAAGAATCGTTTGAGGGAATTCCATAGTTGTGCTTGTTAGTGAAAGAACTCTCTCTCTCCCTTAGCTAGATGTTCATCGAAAGAAAATGACTGCTTATCATGTTTGATGCATTCTTTGGGTCTGAGTCATAATTCCATTTGTTTCACTTCCATGCACCCCCTTTGCGTAAAGAACAACCATAAAAATCAACGCTAAATTAAAAGTTATCTAGAACTTTTTCTTTTCTAGGGTCCTCCACCAACAGTAGAGTAGGCTTAGTACTTTGGATTAGGGTTGTGAGCATAACTCTCCAAAGTTTTTAAAACAAACAGTAGCATCCTGAGTTAGGGAGAGTCAAATCCAGTTATCGTATAAGTCTGCCTGGGAGCCCCCTCTCACACAAGGGTTATGCACGAGGTCGCATTCGGGTGAGCTACGGGGACTAACCCTCCGTGGTTTAACTGATTGTGGTGGTCGGATCGTATTATGGGGATCACTTTGAGGTAAATCCACAATTATTGCGTGGAAGCCTTTTAGTTGATTTCGGGCTCGATACCCTGCCCGTACGTTCTGGTCGGACTATCGACTGTTCCCGCCCAGGGGTTGACTGCGAATTGGTAACCTTAGTGGCCATAATCTTTAGGTTCTTACAGAAGGTGATGGTGACGGCAAGTCTCACTGTACCTGGAACAGACATTGGTCAAACTCACTCGGGCTCCTTGGAGGGTTAATCCACAATTACTGCGTGGAAGCTTGCACCAAGGCGTAAGTCCGTTAAGCAGGTCACCATTGTAATTGTTCCACCCTATCCCCTCCCCTTCTGGACTTGATCACGCGACGTTGGATTTCATCACCAACTAGTACGGTCCTCGAGAGAAGGTCCTGTTTGCTTGGTTGTGATTCTTAGATTCTATTAGCATATGTTGTTTCTTTTACTTAGTGGACCTTAGGTCAAGTTAGTGTCAATGGCATCGAATCCTGGGAGTACCAATGGAGGAACCCCTTCTCCTGAGGAACCTTATACCTTTCCTTCATTTGGAAACTTTGGTCCCCCATATGTTGCCACACTAAGTCTTCCAGGACTCACTATTGGATTACCAGTTTGATTGTTCCCCACTCCGGTGATCCCAAATCCTCCCAATGTTTCAGTTGCACATAATACTTTGGATGTCAATACACCACCCACACATCAACCTCATGTCGAATTTTTTCCTTCTTCGCCCATTAAGTCTCCTTCCATTTCTCCTTCTTCACCTAGTGAAAGCTCTAAAGAAAGTAGCCAGGTTGATCAGAAGAAGAAGAAACGAAAAGAGAAGAAGAAGAAGAGCCCGAAAAGGACCAAGACCCCAACAACATCAGATCTTGGCTATAAGAAACCAGTTACTGTTAATAGTACTGGGAGTGTTGATGAGGTCAACAAGATTGAAAAGAAGAATCCAAAACCCAAATTCCCTTGCAGCCTTTGTAAGGGTGACCACTTTCTGAGGGATTGCCCTGGTCTTACCCAGGTTTTAGAAATGTGGTCTTCCACGTCATCGGCCTCTGTCAATCATGTTGATGATACCCCGTCAACTAGTGATGTTCAGGTTGGTAAGAAGAAGAAAACTGTCAAGTTCCCTTGCATGTTATGTAAAGGTAATCATTACTCTCACCTTTGTCCTCGCATGGACGGGGCTTCTTCTCTTTTGTAAAAAGTTCAACTTCCGAAAGGTTATCGTAAGCTTTCCTCCGACCCATCGTTGGTTGATGGACTGGTCAATTTGGTTCCATCCCCGGTCAGTCCGGTTGATCAGGTGGTCAATCTAGTTTCATCCTCGGTTGATCCCACTCTCCCATTGGAGAGTGAAACTAAAGCGGTCGATCTGTTTCCACCCGTCGACCCCATTCTTCCCTTGGAGAATGAAACTCAAGTGGTCGATCCAATTTCACCATCGGTCGATCCCACTCTTCCTCTGAAGAGTGCCAAAGTGGTTGATCCAGTTTCTCCGTCGGTCGATCCCATTCCTCCATTGAGGAATGTAGAAGTGACTGATCCAGTACCTTTCTCGGTCAGTCCCACTCTTCCTCTAAAGAGTGCTAATGTGGTCTATCCAAGTCCACCATTGGTTGATCCGATCCAATCATCGGTCGATCCTACCCTCCTTCTAGAGAGTAAACCTGATACTACCCATGTTTTTCTTGTTAATATAGATTCTACCATGCCGGGGGGCATTCCTCCTTCTCCTATGGAACCCCCTCTAAGTAACGAAGCCATCCTTTTTGATTGGGGTGTGCTAACTAGACCTCGTCTTCCCTCTCACGTTCCTTTCCAGATTATAGTATAGGTTCGTGGTCGGGACGTTCCTCAAACGCTGATAGATGAAGGTGCGTCCATTAGTATTTTGTCTTCTGTTGCTTGGTACGCTTTGGGTTGTCCGCAACTTGCACCGGTTACACCGAATCTGTTAGCTTTTAAGAGAGGAACTAGTCAACCTTTAGGGATCCTTCCTCAGTTTCCTGTAACTTTGGGAGGGAAAACTATCTTTATCGATGTCATGGTAGTCCGAGACCCCTTGGATTTTGCTTTACTCCTTGGGCGGGATTATGTCTATGCTATGAAAGCTCTTGTATCCACCATTTTCCGTGTGATATATTTCCCTCACGATGGAAGAATTGTGACTATTGATCAACTTTCATTCATAGGCCCCGACTGGGTTACCTCCCTAAGTGGTTCTTATATGCATACAGTATCACCCCCGCCGCATGTCAATTATGTGGCGTTGTCACCCATGACCTCAACTTCCGACGATTTGGATCCGGTAGTTGACATGGTGATCTCTTCGGTAGGGTTGTTAGAGCCTGATCTCCTTACCCCTATCGCGGCCCTCGACCCGTGTCCCTCCTCGAGTGATTATCTTCCATCCAGTGAAGATCTCTTGGAAGCCATGACCGAGTCTTGTCCCTTGACATGGTATCCTTCCAGAGTGTTATCCTCTTGGAAGCCATGATCAAGAAGAAACCACGAGCATAGTTTCTCTTCTCTGTGGAAAGCTCATTAAAAAATGAAACAGAGGCCACTAGCTTTCATGCTGGGGGCAACCATGAGCATAGTTTCTCTTCTCTGTGGCAAGCTCGTTAAAAAATGAAACAGAGGCCACTAGATTTCATGCTGGGGGCATCACGAGCATATTTTCCCTTCTCTGTGGCAAGCTCATTAAAAAATGAAACAGAGGTCATGAGCATAGTTTCTCTTCTCTGTGGCAAGCTCATTAAAAAATGAAACATAGGCCGCTAGCTTTCATGCTGGGGGCATCACGAGCATAGTTTCTCTTCTTTGTAGCAACCTCGTTAAAAAATGAAACAACAATCTAGGGATCGAACCTTGAGCCTTGAGCATAGTTCTTTTCTTGTGTCAATCTCATTAAAAAATGAAACAATCACCTCTCCCTTCAAGTTGAGTCTTTGGCCAGATCTCATAGATGTCAAGTCGAGTCTTTCGTTAAGTCTCATTTTTGAACCTTCATTTCATCCACCTGTATCCTTTTTCTCCATCTAGCACAGAAATTGGTGACAACCTCAAAGTCGGTGAATGAATTGAAGCTTGGGGGGCATGTCTCCAGCCTTTGATGATCATTCTGGAGTCAAGCCACCAACTTTCAAGTTGGGGGCATACCGAGCTTAGTCTTTGTTCTTTCTCGTGCTCGTAAATACATGAGAATGCAACCGGGTAAAGTTTTATCTCTTTTTCGGACCTGTACGGATACGAACACATGAAAAAGGAACCCCCCTGGAGTCTCCTTTAAACCCTTTTCAGACTCTCTAAATATGAAAAGATTGTCGAGTGATATTGCTTTCTTTCACACTCGTTAAAAGGTCAGAAAGAGCGTCTTGTGAGCGATAGTTTAACCCTTTTTCGGTCTCGTTGGACTACTGTACGAAAAAGGAACTGAGAGAGTTCTCTTTTAAGCGTTTTTCCAAACTCTATAATCCTGAAAAACCTTCGAGTTTTCTGTCTTTGGACTCGTTAAAGCACACATCGACAGACCCATATGGGACCGAACCCTTACTTCTTCTAGTTCGTTAAACAAAGGAAGAGGAACTTACCGAATGTGAGTTATATCGAGCATGTGTTATCCTCCTCGATCTCATTAAATAAAAAAGAGGTACTCATCTATCTGGATGGGGGAAAAAATTGAAAGGAGCAAGCCAAGCAGTCTCTTGAGAACATCATCCAACACTTCTTAGAGTCGCCCTTGAACACGGCACTTTGTCATTTTCATATATCATAATCTGCCTAACCTCTGCACTGAGCCAATCCTTTGAGTTTCCTTTCACTCCTTTGGGTCACCCGATGCAAGTCACAATACCCACTGCATAGTTTTGGTCCATGTCATGTTTTGCTGTTGTACCTCAGTGTTTAAGGGAAGTATCCGCCTCGAGAGTCAGCCATCCCAAATATCTTGCCTCAAAACCTGTGTCAGTCCATGTCCATTTGATCTGCCAATTACATATCCATGTATGTTTCATGTCGTTGATGGGGGATACATCAAATCCCTCCCTCGACGAGTCCATTCCTGTCGACTCCAACACATTATCTGGGAATTAGACTTAGAAACCAATTAGTACTTTGGGACCTGCATGCCTCAATGGCAGGCTTCCTCACATTCGATAGTAGGTTTACACCATTGACCTCTGATCGAATGATTCCACGGGTGTTCAACTTCAGCTCATCTATTCACATTCATTGGAATGTACTAGGGTACCTTGGGAATCATTGACATTAATGGTGATCTCCCTCGCACTTGTTAACGGTTTACACCATTGTCCGATAATCAAGTGGTTTCTGCCATGTTCGACATCAGGACATCTATTCACATGGTTAGAATCCTACCGCATTGGGATTGGTAAGAAGACCCTGGGTTGAGTGACCACTTTGATATATGCTTTGCCCAGGTTGCGAAGGAGTTTCTATTGGACAAATAACACATACACTATTACATAGATCCACTTTGTATTGGTCGTGGCTATGTCTTGTCATCTCGTAGATCCACTGTGTATTCTTCGTGGCTATGATCAGTTCGATTCATCAGAGCATAGATCCACAGTGTATTTTCAGTGGCTATACCTTTTTTTCAATACAATTATGGATCTGCAGTGTATTTTTTGGCGGCCATATCTTGAGTCTTGATCACCCAAGCATAGGTATGCCTGCCTTGGGTTTTGAAATATGTCATGATATTTGTTGGATGTTTGTGTATAGCTTCTGTCAGGTTCTCCGAGTCTATACCCTTGCTTGAGAATCTACAAAGTATTTCAGTTATCAGTTCGCATCTTCTAACTTCATACTTTGGGGGGCAATCTGTTACACGTCAAAATTACTCACTTTGATAGTGTCGCAAGTGTCGTCATTACAAAGGTCGCAATTGTCGCATTTTTCTCACAAGGTCGCAAGTGTCGCATGTTGCTCACAAGTGTCGTAAAGTGTCAAAGAAAGCATGTTTCCATGATGCCCATGTCATGCCTATAACGACATAAGAAAGACACTTGAAACACCTCAAACATTTGATTTGGTAGAGGAGAAATGAGTCAACAGGCTTGCAAACCTTTTTCCATCTGAAAGCACCTCAAAAACTGAGTTTTTGGAGGGGAGCGCTCCCCCTTACACTATCTCGGAGCACCGGCGCTCCCCCTTACACTGTCAGGGAGCGTTATAACACTTCCCTGGCCCTTTTGAGGGAGCGCTATAGATTTTGAAAGCGTTGGCGCCTCCCTAAAGCCTACTAGGGAGCGCTACAACGCTCTGATGGCCCTTTTGAGGGAGCGCTACCTATTCTGGGAAGTTGTTAAGCTGTTGAGATGAATGGGGGAAGCATCTTTTCATTCTTGGAAGGTAGTTGGATTCGAATCCCTAGTCTAGCCATGATCCTAGGGCAGATCCTCAACTGAAGGAGGCAAATCCTCAACTTCCCCAAAGATATCTCAAGTGGTTAAAGCCTCTCCAAGGCTATATAAGCAAGCTTTCTAATGGTGAAAGGGGATTGGAAATGGAGAGTTACACCAAACTTATGATCTCATAAGTGGTGTTGGAGCTGATTGGGGGAAGAATTAAAGATATGAAACTTATGATCTTGGAGGAAACTCACAGTCAGCCAAAAGAGAGTGATCAGTGAAGCTGTTGTTATCCAGATTGTGGAGCTTTTAGGCAAGGGTTAGACAAAGGGGACTTGATGAAGCTGTCGCATTCGCATCTACGATTGTAAGTACTGCTGTCGTTATTCTCATCAATATGACATGCTTGGCCTGTTTCTTTCTAGTTTGTGTCTGATGTCACATGAACTTATCATTTAGTGATAGATCTTTTTTCAAGCTAATATCAATAGAGTAGGAAGTGGTCGTATCTCGTTTTGTCCACAGAATGCAGCGAAGAGTGAAGGATTGGAGCGCAACTTGGAGCATGCAGGGACAAACATCAATAAAAAGGTACTTCTGTCATCCTTCCTTCTCATGTGTTAGTTTAGATAGATTTTAAATGAATTCAGTGTCCATGATAAGCATTTTTCTGTCTAGGGTTAAGGTCAAGCTCTAGAGGTGATCTACCTGTCCGCGGGGAGATTTTCCTACAACACTTCTATTAAAAGCTATCAGATTCTGTGTAACCGGTGCAAACTGCAGACAACCTAAAGCGTACCATGCAACAAAAGACAAAATACTAATGGACGCACCTTCATCTATTAGCGTTTGAAGAACGTCCCGACCACGAACCTGTACTGTAATCTGGAAAGGAATGTGGGAGGGAAGACGAGGTTGAGTTAGCACACCCCAATAAAAAAGGATGGCCTCATTACTTGGAGGTGGTTTCGCAGGAGAAGGAAGAATGCCCCCCAGTACGGTAGAGTCTGTATTAACGAGAAAAACATGGGCAGTATCGGGTTTACTCTCTAGAGGGAGAGTAGGATCAATCGATGATTGGATCAGATCAACCAAAGGTGGACTTGGATAGACCACTTTGGCACTCTTTAGGGGAAGAGTGGGACTGAACGAGGAAGGGAATGGATCAGTCACTTTGAAATTCCTCAATGGAGGAATGGGATCGACCGATGGTGAAACTGGATCGACCACTTTGTCACTCTTTGGATGAAGGGTGGGACTAACTGAGGAAGGGACTGGATCAGCCACTTCAGTACTCGTCAAAGGAGGAGTGGGATCGACTGATGGAAAAACTAGACTGACCACTTTGGCACTCTTCAGAGGAAGAGTGGGACTGATCGAAGAAGGGACTGGATCAGTCACTTTGGCACTCATCAAAGGAGGAGTGGGATCGACCGATGACAAAACCGAATCAACCACTTGAGTGTCATTCTCCAAGGGAAGAATGGGGTCGACGGGTAGAAACGGATCGACCACTTTGGTGTCACTCTTTTGATGAAGAGCGGGGCTGATTGATGACGGAACTTGATCAACTACTTGGGTTTGTGGTTCAATCGAGGAGGAAACTAGATTGACCACCTGATCAACTGAACTGACCGGGGATGGAACCGGATTGACCAGTCCATCAACCAACGATGGGTCGAAGGAAAGCTTACGATAACCTTTTGGAAGTTGAAGTTTTTCCAAAAGAGAAGAAGCCTCATCCATATGAGGGCAAAGGTGAGAGTAATGATTACCTTTACATAACATGCAAGGGAACTTGACAGTTTTCTTCTTCTTACCAACCTAAACATCACTAGTTGACGGGGTATCATCGACATGACCGACAGAGGCTGATGACGTGGAGGACCACATTTCTAAGACCTGGGTAAGACTAGGGCAATCCCTCAAAAAGTGGCCACCCTTACAAAGACTGCAAGGGAATTTGGGTTTTGGATTCTTCATTTTAATCTTGTTGACCTCATCAACACTCCTAGTACTATTAACAGTAAATGGTTTCTTAGAGCCAACATATGATGTTGTTGGGGCCTTTGTCCTTTTCGGGTTCTTCTTCTTCTTCTCTTTTCGTTTCTTCTTCTTCTGATCAACCTGGCTACTTGCTTTAGAGATTTCACTAGGTGAAGAAGGAGAAATGGAAAGAGACTTAATGGACGAAGAAGGTGAAAAGTCGACATGAGGTTGAGGTGTGGGTGGTGTATTGACATCCAAAGTATTAGGTGCAACTAAAACATTGGGAGGATTCGGGATCACCGGAGTGGGGAACAACCAAACTAGTAATCCAATAGTGAGTCCTGGAAGACTCAGTGTGGCAACATATGGAGGGCCAAAGTTTCCAAATGAAGGAAAAGAATAAGGTTCCCCAGAAGAAGGGGTTCCTCCGTTGGTACTCCCAGGATTCGATGCCATTATCACTGACTCGACCTAAGGTCCACTAAGTAAAACAAACAACACATGCTACGAAGTTGAGAAGCAATCAATCAAACAAACCTTCCTATGATGAAACCACTAGTTGGTGATGAAATCCAATGTTGCGAGATCAAAATAGGAAGGGGCGGGGGATAGAGCTGGTGGATCAGTTACATTGGTGACCTGCTTAACAAACTTACACCTTGGTGCAAGCTTCCACACAGTAATTGTGGATTTACCCTCCAAGGATCCCGAGTGAGTTTGACCAACGTCTGTTCTAGGTACAGTGAGACTTCCCTTCACCGTCACCTTGTGTGAGACCCTAAAGATTATGGCTACTAAGCTCACCAACTCGTAGTCAGCCCCTGGGCGGGTATAGTCGACAGTCCAATCGAAACATATGGGTAGGATAACAAGTTCGAAATCAACTTGAAAGGCTTCCACTCAACATTGTGGGTTTACCTTCCAGTGACCCCCAATATACGATCCGACCACTACAAACAGTTGAACCACGGAGGGATAATCTCTGTAACTCACCCGAATGCAACCTCGTGCGTAACCCCTGTGTGAGAGGGGGATCCTAGGCAGACTAATACGACAATTGGATTTAACTCTCCCTACCGCAAGATACTAAGTTTGTTTGATAGATTTGGAAATTTATCCTTTCAACCTATTCCAAAGCCCTACACCTTAAACTAATGTAGGTTTGCTAACAAAGATGTAAAAATTCTGATAAATTTTAGTTAAGTGTTGATTTTAATGGTTGTTGCTTACTCAGAGGGTGTACGAAAGTGAAACTGATGGAATGATGACTCAATTCCCAAAAATATGCATGAAATATGATAATCAATCATTTATTTTCAATGAATACCGATTTAAGGGAAAGAGGAAGAGTCGTTTTCACTATCAAACACTTGATAAGGAATGCCCTCAATCAATTTTGTTCTCAATCAAATCCAATATGATGCTACAACATTTCAGAAATACAAACTAATATGGAATCTAATCATTAATATATACTTATTGTCTTTTGTATGTGAATGATAATCAATTCAATGCAAAAATTCTCCTGCCAACTACCCTTTCAGATCAAAGAGGGTCAGACAAGAATATGCAGATTTCGCACAAAAAACACACCCTTTTGTAATCAAACAAGAGAAAGAAGACCAAAAATGCAAAAGGAAGGGGAAAGAGATTGGATCAGATGACCTCAAATAACCAAATGAGAAGAGTTACAGACTTCACATGTCCTTCACTAGAGTTCTCGCTAAGTCGGATAGGCGAGAAGAAAGAAAAGGATTGATTTCAAGATCTCAACAACAAAAAATCAAAAAGAATGAAGAAGGGCATAAAATCTAAGAAAAAAAATGTTTACTTCTCAATATGAAGCATGTCAAAGGTCAAAGGAAGAATGATTGAATCACAAAACAACTCAGCAAGTCAAAAAACAGGGTTTTGACCTCCAAAAATTGCAATTTTTGAAGATATTTTGGGAAAAAGAGGGTTGGAGCTCTGGTATAAGGGACACAAGAGAATTATAAAGCTCTGTCTAGTAGCTTAATGGAGAGATGACACTCTTCTAACAAGGCAGGGGAGCGCTAGAGTCCTAAATCGCACAAAAAAGTCCAAAAAAAAACAAAAATTTCAATGGAATTTTGCAATCAGGCTGAGTGTGATGGGGTAGGGAGTCAATCATCTCACGAAACCAATCAAAAGAGGATTGAACCAAGTCTAATACAATCAAGGGGTAAAACAAGGTCTATGAGGAGAAATCAAAACAAGAAGTTTCGATTTGAGGACTCCCCAGTGGAGTCGCCAGTTTCTGTTATAGGAAAATCTCCCTGCAGATAGGTAGATTGCCTCAAAGAGCTAGACCCTAACTCTAAGACAGAAATTTCTTAACATGGACACTGACTTCCTTTCAAATATATACAAACTAATACATGAGAAGGAAGAAGAATAATAGTACCTCTTTATCGATGTTTGTCCCTGCACGCTCCAAATCGAGCTCCAAACTCTCGCTCCTCGCTGAGTCTTGTAGACAAACAAAGTACGACCACTTCCTACTCCATTGATATTAGCTTGAAAAGAGATCTATCTATCAATGATAATTTCATGTAAGATCAGACACAAACTAGAAAGAAACAAGCCAATCATGTCGTATTAATGTGAATAACAACAACAGTACTTAAAATCATAGATGTGAATGCGATAGCTTCGTCAAGTCCCCTTCGTCTAACCCTTGCTCGAAAGATCCATAACCTAGATGATAGCAGCTTCAATGATCACTCTCTTTTGAATGACTGTGTGTTTCCTATGAGATCATAGGTTTCATGCTAGCAATTCTTCCCCCAGTTCCAGCACCACTTATGAGATCATAAGTTTGGTGTAATTCTCCTTTTCCCCATTTTCACCATCATAGAGCCTACTTATATAGGTTAAGAGGAGCTTAACCTCTTGAGTTATCTTTAAAACAAGTTGAGGAATTCCCTCCTTGGATCAGGGATCTCCTCATGGAACCAAGAATTCGAATGCAACTGCCTTCTAAACTTGAAAGATCCTCCCCTTATTCTCCTCAATGGGCCAGCTACTACCTCAGATTAGATAGCGCTCCCTCAAAAGGGGCATAAGGGCGCTATAGCACTCCCTAGGAAGCTTGAGGGGGGCGCCCGCACTCCAAGGATGGATAGCGCTCCTTCAGAGGGGTATATAAGCGTTATAACACTCCCTGAGACCTTATAGGGGAGCGCCAGTTCTCCTAAGGCTGATGTAGGGGAGCGCTCCCCTTCAAAACCTTTGTTTAAGAGCTCCTCTCAGGTGATAAAAGTTCTTTGACTTCAGTTAATCATTTTCCTTCCTCCAAATCAAGTGTCTGAGTTATTCTAGATGTCTTTTTGGTGTCGTCATCATGGCAACATGCTTTGTTTGATGTTTGTGACACTTGTGAATGTCATGCGACACTTGCGATAGTTGAGAGGATCATGTGACACTTGCGACACTTATCGAAGTGAGAAATATTGAGGTGTAACAACTGGTACCTTTCTAGTTTGTTGTTTCACGATCCTTCCAGTGTCTTTATCAAATTTGAACTTCTTCAAGTTTGCCACTTTGCTAGGCTTGTATGGTGTTCAAAGCCCCAAATCCATTCCTTCGAATTGAATATGACTACTGGAAGTTTTATTGATGTTTCTAGTATGTCAACATCCATAGGTTAGGCATCTCTTTTTTTAGGCTATTTGTCCCTTTTTCAGTTTCTCTTCTTCATCTTATTTGACACCCTTTGTTTTATTGTTATTGTTTCAAAAACTTCCCTTTTAGATGTTGTTTTTTCTTCTCTCTTGGCCTCTATTTCTTTCTCGATCACTGCCTACACTTCTTCTTCCACTTCCACTATTGTTTTTAAAGTGGTTTCATCCTCCACTACTTTTTTCTTAGATTCTTCAATCTTTCTTTTCTTTATAGCGACGTCCTATTTCTTTTTATGAACCTTTTCCTTTTTCCTTCTCTTATCATTTGATGGTTCCTCCACTTCTATTGATCTTGAATGTGTGGATGTTGTGTAAGTAGATGTTTTTGTTGTTTCCTCTTATTTGTATCTTCCCCAGTCTTATTCATGGAATTTCTCTTCATCTGTGATCCTTCTTATAGGTTTTCCTTGCCTCTTTGCAATTACGTCTTCATACATCCAGTCACCAAAATCAACTTCTTATTCTTCCCATGTGGATAAATTATATTACCAAGTGTGATTGTACCTGTTTCAATGTTCCTTGAATATGTTATTTGGGTCGTTTCTCCATAACCATTCCTCTCCTAAGATGAAATATAGCAGCGTATCTACTTCAATTTGGGCCTACTTGATGCTCCTGAATGATTATGATTCAACACATAGTGGTAACATGGGACATATAGCCTTATTTTCTCGATATAGTTCTTCCCCAAATCCATGGATTACATTTTGATATGTGATTTCTTGGAGCACTAGTCTATAAGGAAAAAATATCGAGAGAAAATGGGGAGCTTTGGTTGCTCCATATACCCTTATGTAAGATTTGTGTTCCATGAGGTATCGGTGCCCAATATTCCATATTATGGCCAATCCTTTATCAATCATACACAGAGTTGGTGCATGGAATATGACCTCATAGAGTGGCACCAAGAAATAATCACATATTATGTGATATTTCGTTCTTTATTTGGGCTCCCAAAGCACCTTGTAGTATATATGCACGGACAGGTCCGTTGGCTTCCAGGCCCAACCAATATTGGGATATTGGTGTCTCATGCACATAATATCCAATGAATAAAAATACATGTGAAATGTTGGGGATTGAATGAGAGTGGTCTCCTTGGTCTCTTGGTCTTGTAGACCCATATGCATCTGAAAATTTTCCTCCCAGAAGGAAGGGGAACCAGATCCCAAGTATGGTTCTCGAGGAGGGAGTTGTACTCCTCCTACATGGTGGATTCCCAAAAGGGATTTCCAGCAGCCTCTCCATAAGGCTGTGGATCTGAAGACTGAACCAAGAAAAGATGCTTGGAAGGCAATGGTTTAGTGGCAGTGAGTGAAATAGGAGGCTCCTTGAAATCAGATTGAGTCCTCCTAGTATCGTATGGATCACCAACGAGATCCCCTGCATCCTGAAGAGTAGTCTGTGCCCACTTGGGCCTCTTCTCTGGCTCTGCAACTGCATCTGGATGCTTTGACTTTGCAATTGACTATACTGACTCTAAATATGAATCATCTGAGTCCTATGAATTAGAACTCTCATATGAAGAAGAGTCGACATGTGCATTCTCATCATCTTGGATAGGTGTAAGAGTAAAGGTGTCTGCATGCGGTTGTTGAGGTACACGCCAGACACTTTCCTTGAATTGGACACTACGCTCAATGATGAGCCGATCTGAGCAAAGATCAATAAGCTGATATCCCTTCACATCGTCAGGGTATCCAACAAAAATGCAGTTAGTTCTCTTTGGATCAAGTGCCTTCCTCTTTTTAGAGGGAATGCAGGCCCATGCACGAGAACCAAAAATACGAAAGTGGGTCACTTCTGGTTTGAGCCCTCTCCAAGCCTCGTAGGGGGTCTTATCCTTGACATATATATGGGGAGATCTGTTTTGGATGTATGTTGCACAGTTAAGTGCTTCGGCCCATAGTCTTTGTGGTAGTGACTTTGCATGCAACATGCAAGATGCCATCTCCTTTAGAGATCTGTTTTTCTGCTCGGCAACTCCATTTTGTTGCGCAATGTAGGGAACTGTATGCTACAACTGAATCCCTGCCTCATGGAAAATATTATGAATCTCATAATTCACATACTCTCCCCCATTATCAGTTCGGAGGACTTTGATCTTCTTTTCGGACCGTGTCTCAACCAAAGCTTTGAAATCTTTGAGGTGTTGAAAGACCTCAGATTTTTTCCTGAGTAAGTAGATTCAACTAAAACGTGAGAAATCATCAAAAAAAATGAGAACAAACCTCTCTTTGTTGATCGATGGATGTGGAAAAGGACCCATGAGGTCATTGTGGATCAGATCTAAAGGTGCGAAAGCTTGTTGAGACTTTCCTTTGATGAATTTCTCTTGAGGGTGTTTTTCAAGAACACATCCCTCACATACTCCCTTGGAGAAATGGATTTCTGGTAGACCATCAACTAATTTGTGCTTGATAAGTTGTTGCATGTATATGAAATTCAAATTTCCAAACCTTTCCTTCCATATCCTTCTACTTTCATCAGCATGAGTAAGCAGTAAAGCAGAATCAGGTTCAATGAATTCAGAAAATGTATACAATCTAGACTGATGATTTACCTTACCAGTAGCAACCCTGGAGTTGGTTTGCATGTCAAATATGTCCATGGAATTTTGTGTGAATACAAATTTATTTCTAGTGCCGGAATTCGTCATCTGATACATGGAGAGAAGGATGACAGAAAGCTTGGGAACATGCAGCACATTCTCAAATCTTTCATTGGTGAGTTCAATCCTTCCTTTGTCGGTGACTTCGACAGAAGAGTTGTCCCCCATTAGAATAGGAGGACATTTGCATGCATCCAAATATGAATAGACTGCTTCTGAGGCATCCATGTGATGTGATGCTCCTGAATCTATGATCCAAGCATCGGGAGAGGAGTTGATGGCAATCAAGGCATGGCTAGAATTGCCTTTCTTGGAATTTAGATGTTCTGACTTCTTCTTCTTTGCACCCTTGGGGATGCGATCTCCAAGGTTGTTTTTCTGAAGTATCTGAGACATCAGATCTATTTGTTTTTTCATGCATGCATATTCCGAATGGAATCCTTTGTGATAGTATGTGCATTTTTCTCCTTTTCTTCCCTTTTCTCCTTTGGATCCAGAGGCATCGGTGAAGGGTTTTGTGTACCCTTCCTTCTTCGTATGATCATGATATTTCCACTTATATTTATGTTTATATTTTTGATATTTGTGGCTGCCATCATGGAAAGTGAGTGCATGCGCCCTTGGGCCATTTATTGCACCCATGTTGATGAGCTTGGTTTTCTCTTATGTCAGGGATTCAATAAATTCCTCAAGAGAAGGCATCTTCTAGGTGGCTCTAGAGGCAAATCTGACAGTATGGAATGTGGATATGAATACAAAGAATTATGGTCCAATCTTGGAGAGAATAGTGAGAACCATTTTTTTCTCCTCCGTCGATTTATCAACCCCGCAAGCTTTGAGTTGCGACAATAAATCCTTGAATTTTGTAAAGAAATCTTGGATATTGTCGAAGATTTATGGATCCAATGTGAGCAGCTCCACCTCCAGCATGTGTCCCCTCATCTCATCCTATTTTACAAATAGCCCTTCTAAGATTTTCCAAGCTTCATTGGGAGTCTTACAAGAAGATATGTGAAAAAGGAGATCAGAATAAATAAGACTGCAAATTGTTTCGAGTGCCTCATCCATGCGATTTAAGTACTTGGATTTTTCTATGGCTGATGTTAGATCTATATATGTATTCATGGTTAACCTATACAACCCTCTGGATCAGATATGTATGGATATTTTCTCCTTCCATGCAAAATAGTTGTAAGGTGTAAGAATGAATTCTTTTTGGAATTCCATCTTTCTGCTGTCTCCAATCTTTTGTACCTGCAAAACATTTTGGTGTAGCTTTTGCTTAGTAGTCCATCATCTCTAATACCATGTAAATGTGTTGACCTGCATAGAATACATCTAGCTAAACAATGATACAAACATTTGCAGAGAGAATTGGAAAAAGAAGAAGGAGAGAAAGAATGGAAAGAATTCTCATTAACCGTTGTGAATAATGAATAATTTACACATGATATACTCTATATAACTCAATGAATTCGACTTGAGGTGAACCAATTATCCATAGTGGTGGTATAGAATGATCTGGAAACACACCAATAGTTACGGGAGTGAACTGCCACCTATTCTAGTCTCTTAGGCAGTTACGGGAGTGAACTACCACCTAGTTGAGTTAACTAGTCAACTAGTCTTTAGTTAACTGACTGAACAGAAAGTAGTGAGGAGTTAACTCAAGGAATCAAGGCTAATGCACCACTTTGGTGATGATACCAAGGCAAGGTCTAATTAGCATGGTGATGATCCCAATGTTGCATGGTAATTATCCCAATGCAACATCTAAACTCAACTCAACTAGTCAAACTGAAGCGTGAACTGAAAGAGAATACTCTCCAGGTGGAATATTCTCTCCTAAAATATAGGAGACTGGATAATGACTAATTATGACTAATGATCAAATAAAAATCTTAGGAAAAATAAATCCTAGGTGTGTGTGAAGTAACTCCAACAGGGTTTGGTTGGAAAAATAGTGTAGACATTGACTGTTGAATGTAGCTTTCGAATTTGATTGAAACTTAATGCAAAGGTCCTGAAGCTTTGACGAAAAGATCCTAATGGTGGAAGTCTGATGTATTGTAATATTTATTTGTGTATGTTATTTCCTATGCTCTTATATCCACATCTGTAAATTTCTGTCTAAATTGGAACGTGATTTTGAATCTAGAATTCACTGCGCAGTGCTCTAGATTCGTGCCATTTAGACAAACTGTGTTTCTTCTAAGTTAACTATGAATTCATCTTCAATGGTGCTCTGAGTTTCTTCATGTGTTTTTCTCTTGCCACACACAATGATTTTTAACTGAAATGTTGTTTCTTAATTAGCCTTTATCCTCTCAATTTCAGTCACTAAGTCATTTGTTTCTCTCATTTTCAGAATTTGACTCCATTTCCCAATGGTACTTTCTCTCTTGCTTGTCCTACCATCCCTTAAAAAAAAAAAAAAAACTTGTCCTATTGTAGAATCTAACCTTTGTGTGTTTATTGATGAAATGTTTGAGTTATTACTATTCATTGTACATATGAGAGATCCCTCTCTGGTTTTATAGGTCATAATACAATCTAAATTTGGTTGAAACAGTTACCTCAGGGCTTTCTTTGATATAGCCCAAAGAAATTACCGAGTGCTAACATAATAAATGTAAAAAATACCCATGTCCTCCAGTTTTTATTAGAATAAGCCTACTAGAAGGTCCTTCTAATCCTATAAACCATATATATCATAATCCCCCAAAGTGAAATTCAAATCACCCCTTCTGAGAACTCGATCCAAAGTAGGTAGAGGGGATTGAAAAACATTTTTCTAGAAATCCTTCCCCTCCAGATAGGGCCCACAAATATTCATAAAGATGAATAAAAGTCTTATATCATTGGAAATAAACAGGGTGCCCAATACTAAAGTCATGGTCCATGAGTTGATCAATTTTAAAGATATTTTTTTCCATCTAGTCAAAACCCCAATAGATTTTCTATGGGAATACAATGAAAAAAACTCCCATTCAGTGTAGGATGCAGAGAAGGTTTTTATTTCTTTATCACCACATATCATAGTTTATTTAATATAAGAATAGTGAGATCATGGATCTCTGACAATATTCTAATGGATGACTTTTTGGCGGGGTTGGCCAACTTGTGATAGTTGTCAGAGAGAATGATCATTTTGACACCTGGTTAGGGGAAGGTGCTTTAAGGGTCCTAATTAGATATTTTTATTTCCCTGCTCAAATTTCCAAGGTGGATTTTTTTTTCTAAGGAAATGAATTATTTTCTCTCTCTATTTGAGCCTTTATATATGTCTCCTCATACATGTCAAGACCTCATAGGATGCCTAGAAAAATCAGATTTTGGGGGCGAGAATGGGAGAAAAGATTTCATTTCTGGGGATGGAGAATGGAAGTGAGGGAGGGATCATAGGAGGGTTGAGAGAAGGATGGGACCGGATAAGGGAGGAGGATATAGGGGGGGATAAAGGGATAGAGAGAGAAATGGGGATCAAAGGGTTAGGATGCAAACCAAAGTATCTTCAAAGGTCCAACATGAAAGAATTTTTGGAGGGCTCCCCAAACATAGGGACTTCTTTTGAACTGGATGAGATACACAAGAAGGAATCATATGAGATGAAAGAGGAATCTTACTAAGAGTTTATCTAGAGGTGACTCTAATTAGAATCCAAATATTTCCCTTTTAGTAGTTTGATTTCCACAAGGGCTTATTCAAGGGAGGAGGTAACCCATGTGGGGTTTGTGACTTATTGGATGAGGCACTTGGTATTTAATTTTCTTTTTCAGCAACAACATTTTGATCCAATATCAACACTTCTTCTCTTGAGTGAAATTTCTCACTAGGTGTCCACATGCATGGAATCATCCACATCTAAAAGGGATTCCTTCATAGTCTAGAAGCTAGTGATAGAAGGACCATTATGTTGTATAGTGATGTTACCTTTTATCCATTCTTATATATTTAGTTCAACTAAAATATGATCCATTTGTAAGAGACTCAACCATAGGCCCTGCTCTATTAATAAATTCGACAGTGGTCCACCCCCTTGTCAGACCATTATACCATTGGGGAATTCTATCTCTATAGACTCATCAAGTCAAGAAAATGACTCATGAGCCTATGTTGTGCCTCTATCCAGCACACTATCTTTTGGGTCTTCTACAGACCTTAGATCATAATTCCTCTGAGTTCTTTCTTCAACCATAGCTACTCTGCTCTCTTCTATCTCCCCTTTCTTTCTCGTGCATCTCTTCCATGTAATTACTTGGAAAGGTTCTCGACCGATCCCATTGTTTTCTTATGTTAGAATAAATATGTGGTTTCCACGTGGGTTCAAATTAGGTATTTTGGAATGGGTATGTGGTGGTACCTTTGGATGACAACTTATTTTGTCCTAAACAATGCTTCCCCATACTTCCATTCATTTGGGTGGTTGGTTATTTAACTACCAAACCCTTCTCATTAACTGATTTGTATCAAAACCAGGAAAGGTCAATAACTTATTATTTCCAAATTAAATACAT
>ML808548.1:342902-357036 GCA_009831015.1 Picea engelmannii | reverse complement strand
TAGAAATCATGTATTAATGTATATCTGTGTTTATGGTTGCATCTCTAATACATTTCTGTTATATTATTGAATATCTGCAATATCTCTGTGCATTTCTTTATTATATCTCCGCTCTCATTTCGTGCCGAAAATAATCCCGATCAGTGGTATCAGAGCAGGCTGCTCTTGATCGTTTTTTCAGTGCATGTCCTCGACGAGGTCCAAGTATAGCATGTTGGGTCTCGAGCTTGTCTCTCTTGAAGACAATTTCTCTTTCACACCCAAGAAACCCTCAATGGTGGAAGAAAAGAAAAACGACGGAGCAGACGATCCTATCAATCTGTTGCTTGAGCAAGCTCTCACACAACAGAGGGACGAAATGATTGAGAATTTTTCCCACATCCTTCAACGCCTGCCAATAGCATCAGGCACATATTCATCAAGCGACCACTTTGGAGGCACCACACCTTTCAAGGTACAGGTTAACTTTGATATTCCTGTATTTGAAGGACAAATAGATGCAGAAGCCTTAGAAAAATGGTTAACTATGCTAGAAGGTTATTTCTCTGTTCACAATTTTTCAAACAAAGAAAAGATCCTTCACGCTCCTTAAAGCTCTCCCTCATGTCAAAGATTGGTGGGAAACTTACTGGGAGAAAAGTTCCATAGAGGAGTCTGGAATATATGGGGCCGATCCCACTCGGGAATTTTTTGTGTATGCGGTAAAGGAACAATATTACCAGCACATGAGATGGACCACACTGTGGTAAGAGAGGGTCCAATCAATTTCAGAGTTCACCAGTACTTTCCATACCTTGCGCACCAAGCTGGGTATCAAAGACTTCGAGTGACATTTGGTTTTGAAATACCATGGGGCTCTACACAGATACATCCAAATTGAAATGGATTTTTCGGACATCTCGTCACTCGGTACTGCTTATCAATATGCTGTTAAAATTGAGCAGAAATTTAAGTACTAGAATGAACGAGAATTTCGGGTTTGCAAATCAGAAACAACCAAAGTGTGTCGAAGACAACCTTAAGAAACACTGTCCCGAAAACCAGTTCAAGACACAGGAAAGGAAGGGTCACGGGAAGACAAAGAAGGAAACTGAAAAATGGTGCGATTTCCAGAAAAGCCGCTGGCACAACACCGAGGAATGTCGCTCAAAACAGTCATTGGTGGCCAATATCAAAGACAAGAAGACAAACTTTGATTCAAAATCTGATTTTGAAAATAATGGTAAAAGACAGATCATCAACGCAGACCCCACTGCTATTGTCGCGACCGCAACAATTCAACCAGAAGATCCAATAGATCCTGAAGAGGGGGAGTGCCTTTTTCATTCATAGATGTGGGTGAAGGGGACCCCGATGCATTTTATTGTTTATAGCGGAAGCCAAAAGAACCTCATCTCAGCATAGGTCATCAAATAGTTGGGATTGTCAACAACACCACACCCGCAACCATACAACATTGGGTGGCTTCGCCAAGGACGAGATCTCCATGTTAGCCAATAGTGTCGATTATCATACAACATCTAACCCTTCAAGGATGAGGTATTACGTGATGTTGCCCCACTCGATGTCTGTGATGTGCTCTTGGGCCCACCATATATGTGGAGATGCCATGTTGTTTATGAGTCTTGACCCCGTAGTGTCATTGTTACTTTGGGGGGTCATCTATACAGAATACCAGAGGTAGTTCCGACTACTGTTCCACCTAAAACGTGTCGCAATGTAGTATCTCATATTGCAAAATTCAGCTTCTTCACAATTTGTTCAAACGAAGAACAAAAGGACACTGCAACGATTACAGCCTTGCCCCAAGCACCTTCCATCCAACAGAAGCAGGTCGAAAAGGTTGCAGGAAAGTGCAAATATTCCTTCTACACACCATCCTCTCATGTAGCCCGACTTGTTGAACAACCTCAACCTCAAAAGGTTCTTTATAGACTTCCACAAACTGAGTAGCGCGACGTCTCCAACAAGACAAGCAGCTCACCAAGATGCAGATTCAACAAACGCTTTTCCTTCTCCCCTAGGAACTCAACACAATGGAGACCATTGCTTCCTAAGGAGGGAGGATTGATCCAAGAGGATATCGGTGGCCAACAACCTTTTCCAACTGGCTCAAAACAACCTTTTGGCAATTTTGGTAATTTACTATTTTTAGCAGGTTTTATCTTCTGGGGCCATTTTGAGGGCCTAAATGATGGTTTTTCGAGATAAAGGTTATCAATGATAATTAAAGGCATTATTCAGCCCCCAAAATGAATCTCCTCGACAATACCTTTCCAACGAGCTATCATATTCCTAAAATGGAGATCGTATGCAAAAGTTACGACCCCGGTAAGTTGATGTACTAACTTACCCAAACGGGTCCCACATGACTTTTGGTGCTTCATCTCCTAGCGTTAGGTTTTTGGATGTCTAGGACTTTTGGCATTCCCGTTTATTGTAAAAAATGACTTCAGAGCCTCATTGTAATCATCTTCTTGTGAATGCGAGTAGCCGTCACATCTCTTCTTAGAAATAAGCTGCCACCATTCTAGCGAGTCTTTCACTCTGTATTTTTACAGTCTCTGTACATTTCTTTGATTAATAGAAATCGTGTATTACTGTATATATGTGTTTATGGTTGCATATCTGATACATTTCTGGTATATTATTGAATATATGAAATATCTCTGTGCATTTCTTTATTATATCTCCTCTCTCATTTTGTGCTGAAAATAATCCGGATTAGTGGTATCAGAGCAGGCTGCTCTTGATCATTTTTTCAGTGCATGTCCCTGATGAGGTCCGAGTATAGAAAGTTAGGTCTCAAGCTTGTCTCTCTTGAAGACAATCGCTCTCTCACACCCAAGAAACCCTCAATGGTGGAAGAAAATAAAAACGACGGAGCAGACGATCCTATCAATCTGTTGCTTGAGCAAGCTCTCACGCGACAGAGGGACAAAATGATGGAGAATTTTGCACACATCCTTCAATGCCTGCCGATAGCATCAGGAACATCTTCATCAAGCGGCCACTTTTGAGGCACCTCACCTTTCAAGGTACAAGTTAACTTTGATATTCCTATATTTGAAGGACAAATAGATGCAGAAGCCCTAGAAAAATGGTTAACTCTGCTAGAAGGTTATTTCTCTGTTCACAATTTTTCTGACAAAGAAAATATCATCTTCACACTCCTTAAAGCTATCTCTCATGTCAAACATTGGTGGGAAACTTATTGGGAGAAAAGTTCCACAGAGGAGTCTGGAATATATGGGGTCGATCCCACTGGGGATTTTTTTGTGGATGCGGTAAAGGAATAGTATTACCGTGTCGGCAACTATGAGGACCGGTACATGAGATGGACCACACTACGACAAGAGAGGGGCCAAGCAGTTCCGGAGTTCATCAATACCTTCCATACCTTGCGCACCAAGATGGGTATCAAAGACTCTGAGCAACATTTGGTTCTGAAATACCATGGGGCTCTACACAGATACATCTAGACTAAATGGATTTTCTGGACATCTCATAACTTGGTGCTGCTTATCAATATGCTGTTAAAATCGAGCAGAAATTTAAGCACCGGAACAAATGAGAATTCGGGTCTGCAAATCCGCAACAACCAAATCATAACAAATACAACCTTAACAAACAGTCTCCCAAAAACCATCCAAGACACAAGAAAGGAAGGGTCATGGGAAGACAAAGAAGGAAACTGAAAAATTGTGCAATTTCCACAAAAGCCCCTGGCACAACATCGACAAATGTCACTCAAGACAGTCATTGATGGCCGAGATCAAAGACAAGGAGCCAAACTTTGATTCAGAATCTGATTCTGAAAATAATGGTAAAAGACAGATCATCGACGCAGACCTCACTGCTATTGTCACGACCGCAATAATTCAACCAGAAGAACCAATAGATCCTGAAGAGGGGAAGCACCTTTTTCATTCACAGATGTGGGTGAAGGGGACCCCGCTGCATTTTATTGTTGATAGCGGAAGCCAGAAGAACCTCATCTCAGTAGAGGTTGTCAAATAGTTGGGATTTTCGACAACACCACACCCACAACCATACAACATTGGGTGGCCTCGCCAAGGATGAGATTTTCGTGTTAGCCAACAATGTCGATTATCATACGATATCCAACCCTTCAAGGATGAGGTATTACGTGATGTTGCCCCACTCGATGTCTGTGATGTGCTCTTGGGCCAACCATATATGTGGAGATGCCATGTTGTTTATGAGTATCGACCCCGTAGTGTCATTTTTACTTTGGGGGGTCATCTCTACAGAATACCAGAGGTAGTTCTGACTATTGTTCCACCTAAAAAGTGTCACAAGGTAGTATCTCATACTGCAAAATTCAACTTCTTCACAATTTGTTCAAAAGGAGAACAAAAGGACACTGCAACGACTACAACCTTGCCCCAAGCACCTTCTATCCAACAAAAGCAGGTCGACAAGGTTGCAGCAAAGCGCAAATATCCCTTCTGCACACCATCCTCTCATGTATCCTGACCTTTTGAACAACCTCAACCTCAAAAGGTTCGTTACAGACTTCCACAAACTGAGCAGTGCAACGTCTCCAACAACACAAGCAGCTCCCCAAGATGCAGATTCAACAAACGCTTTTCCTTCTCCCTCGGGAACTCAATGTAATGGATACTATTGCTTCCTAAGGTGGGATGATTGATCCAAGTGGATATCGGTGGCCACCCACCTTTTCCAACTGTCTCAAAACAACTTTCTGGCAATTTTGGCAATTTACTATTTTTAGCAGGTTTTAACTTTCGGGGCCATTTTGAGGGCCCAAATGAAGGTTTTTCAAGATCGAGGTTCAAAATTATAGTTGAAGGCATGATTGAGCCCCCAAAATGAATCTCCTCAATGATACCTTTCCAATGAGCTATCATATGCCTAAAACGGAGATCGTATGCATAAGTTACGACCCCGGGAAGTTGATGTACTAACTTACCCAAATGGGGCCTACATGACTTTTGGCGCTTCATCTCCTAGGGTTAGGTTTTTGGATGTCTAGGACTTTTGGCATTCCCGTTTATTGTAAAAAAGGCCTTAAGAGCCTCATTGTAACCATCTTCTTGTGAATGCGAGTAGCCTTCACATCTCTTCTCAGAGATAAGCTGCCACCATTCTAGCGAGTCTTTCACTCTGTATTTTTACATTCTCTGTACATTTCTTTGATTAATAGAAATCGTGTATTACTGTATATCTATGTTTATGGTTGCATATCTAATACATTTATGTTATATTATTGAATATATGCAATATCTCTGTGCATTTCTTTATTATATCTCCGCTCTCATTTCGTGTCGAAAATAATCCGAATCAGTGGTATCAAAGCATGTTGCTCTTGATCGTTTTTTCAGTGCATGTCCACGATGAAGTCCGAGTATAGAAAGTTGGGTCTCGATCTTTTCTCTCTTGAATAAAATCACTCTCGCACACCCAATAAACCCTCAATGGCGGAAGAAAAGAAAAACGACGGAGTAGACGATCCTATCAATCTGTTGCTTGAGCAAGCTCTCGCGTGATAGAGAGATGAAATGATGGAGAATTTTTCCCACATCCTTCAATGCCTGCAGATAGCATCAGGCGAATCTTCATCAAGCGACCACTTTAGAGGCACCTCTTCTTTCAAGGTACAAGTTAGCTTTGATATTCCTGTATTTGAAGGACAAATAGATGCAGAAGCCCTAGAAAAATGGTTAACTCTGCCAGAAGGTTATTTCTCTGTTCACAATTTTTCCGATGAAGAAAAGATCACCTTCGCGCTCCTTAAAGCTCTCCCTCATGTCAAAAATTGGTGGGAAACTTACTGGGAGCAAAGTTCCATAGAGGATTCTGGAATATATGGGGCCGATCCCACTGGGGATTTTTTTGTGGATGCGGTAAAGGAACAGTATTACCCTGTCAGCAACTATGAGGACCAGTACATGAGATGGACCACACTGGAGCAAGAGAGGGGCCAAGGAGTTCCAGACTTCACCAATACCTTCCATACCTTGCGCACCAAGCTAGGTATCAAAGACTCTGGGTGACATTTGGTTCGGATATACCATGGGGCTCGACACAAATACATCCAGACTCAAATGGATTTTCTGGACATCTCGTCACTCGATGCTGCTTATCGATATGTTGTTAAAATCGAGCAGAAATTTAAGCACTAGAACAAACGGGAATTCGGGTGTGCAAATACGCAACAACCAAATTATGACAAAGACAAACTTAACAAACAGTCTCCCGAAAAGCAGTCCAAGAGGTTAGGGTTGAGATTTTCGAACTCCCGGTTCTCGAAAGTCCTAAATAAAGGGGGTTGTTGAAAAGTGGTTCAAGTTCCGAAAACCAGAAAAAGTGACAGGTGATAGGAGTCCATGTCAGGAGTATAGTACATCCAAGAGGATAGTTGGAAAGTTAGGAAACCTCGTGACAGGGTTCACGAAGTCCCGGGAAAGGAGACCATTTCAACATTTCAGAGATTCGGGTTCCGGAAGGTATAGGAGATAGAGAGTTCGAAAATAAGCCTTACAAATTCCCGGTATGCGAAATCACGTTAACCATTGGATCAAAAGGAGAACCATAGCTATTGATCTCCTTGGAAGCAGAACACTAGTGTTTTGGTATTTCGAGATTCGGCATACCAGGAATCCTGATGACAAGGGACCGAATATAGTAAAGGGGAGAATCCCGAAATCATGAAGTGTGGCAAGACTTAGGGTGGACTTTTCAAGATTTCGGTAATTCGGGTTTCGGGACTCTGAGAGTCGAGAGGTAGAGTTGCACTTCATCATAGCTCCCGAAATTGTGAAGAGAAAAAAGCTGAAATAAGTGACAAGAAAATTCGTGTGTTTAGTATTTCGGGTTTTTGGTGTCGAAGAGGTAAGGCGCTCGACATCAAGATTTGTGAAATTGCGAAATCCAGTATTTCGAAAAGGAAAAGAGAAAAGTACCAATGTCAGTGGGGTGTTGTTCGTGGAGTTCATGCCAGTGAATGATCATGCGGGAATAACTAAGAAGGGCCTGTGAATTACACTCAGAGTGGGTGAGTGAGAAATTTCCCGAAGAGGAAATTAAAGAGCTATACAAACTCAAAGGGGGTAAAGTTGAACGATCATGTGCAGACTCCAGCCTGAGGGTTCAGAGGTCTACATTAGTGTGGTATCAGAGCATAGAAATATTTCTTTTCTTTCTGTAGCAGGGAAAAGAGGAATTTTACATCCATGCCGCTGAGAAGAAGAGACAGGCAAATACCTGATCCACCAGAGGAAAGGGAAATGGCAAGAAGAAGAGATAGGAAATTACCTGACCTGACAAGGGAAGGAGTGATGCGTGAATTACATGTCAGGCTTGATGCCATGGAGACAACACAGAGGCACACAGTTGACGCTGGGGATATCAGCGAATCTGAAAGTGAAAATGAAGCCGGAAATGAAGAAGTTGGATTCGAAGATGTTGTGAAAGAATGTCTATTCAGGGCTATTGCAAGGATAGGTGCCAGGGCAAAAATGGAGATTCCCATGTATGAGGGAAACCTGGATGTTGAAGAGCTTCTAGACTAGATTAGAGCTATGGATAAATATTTTGATTATGAGGATGTTGAGGAACACAAGAAGGTTAAACATGTTGTCACCAGACTTAAAGGACATGCAACATTATGGTGGGATGAAATGCAGGCTGACAGATGCTGCAAAGGTAAGGAGAAAATCAAAAGCTGGGATAGAATAGTCACAAAGATTAAATCCAATTTCATACCCAAGGATTATCAAATTACTCTGTTTCAGAGGATGTAGAACGTGAGACAGAAACTGATGACAGTGAAAGAATACACTGAAGAGTTCTACAGGATAAACATCAGAGCAGGTCATCGGGAAAGTGATGATGAAAAATTTGCTAGGTATATGAATGGTCTGCGATATGACATTCAAGATGAGATGAGCATGATGACCATTTGGATGGTGGAAGATGCTTATTAGATGGCTCTGAAAGCTGAAGAGAAGCTAAGCTGAAAATAAGGCCAAAGAGGCCGAGGGAGGAGTCAAGTTAGAGGCAAAGCAGTTGCCCAAGACAGAACTCAGAAATCTAAAGAAGAGGGGAAGAAACCTCAAACTCAACCTCAAACTGAGAGAGGAGGAAGCTCACAGAGAGGGAAATATGCTGATAGAAATACTTTTCCTTGAACAAGATGAAGAGGAAGAGGCAGAGGTGGTGAAGTGAAATGTTTTACCTATTGAAAAATCAGACATAAATCTTATGAGTGTCCAGATAAGAAGAAAGAAGGTGGTGAAACTCACATTGCCAAAGCTCAAGGATGGAATGTTGATGTAGAAGATGCTGAGGGAGTAAGATCATTTATGTTGAGAAAAGTTCTCTTAACGCCAGAGAAGGAGGTGGAGAACCCAGTCCAGAGGAACAGACTTTTTCGGACTGCTTGCAATACCAAAGACATGGTATGCAAGGTCATCGTGGACAGTGGTAGCACAAACAATCTCGTTTCTACAGAGATGGTAGAAAAGATAGAGCTGGAGACTATTGAGCATCCAAGCCCATATAGAGTTTCATGGCTACAAAAAGGACATCAGGTAAACGTCACTAAATAATGTTTAGTTGAATTTAAAATAGGAGTATATAAGGATGAAATACTATGTGATGTCATTCCCATGGATGTTTGTCATCTATTGTTGGGTAGACCGTGGCAATATGACAGGAATGTGATTCATGATGGGAGAAAGAACACATACACCCTGGAGAAGAATGGGAGAACTCACATGTTACTATCGATTAAAGATAAAGAAGTGAAACCAGTGGTGAACAACACTGTACTTCTCATGAGTGGGAAGGAACTTCTTAAGGAGGTTAAGAAGAAGGAAGACACACAATTTATTGTGGTCAGGAAGCCTAGAATTGTTTTGACTAGCACAAGGATGGATGATCTACCAGAGGAAATCTAGAAGTTGCTGGAAGAGTTTGCTGATATAGTAGTGGATGAACTACCTTGTTCGTTGCCACCGATCAGAAGTATAAGTCATCACATCGATATTATACCTAGATCTAGTTTACCAAACAAAGCAGCATACAGATTAACGCCGAAGGAGAATGAAGAGGTCAAGAGACAAGTCCAGGATTTAGTGGACAAGGGATTGGTTAGAAAAAGCTTGAGTCCATGTGTTGTTCCAACAGTGCTCAGCCCAAAGAAAGATGGAGGATGGAGGATGTTCACAGACTCGAGGGCAATCAACAAGATTACTATCAGATATAGATTCCCATTGCCAAGGATGGATGATTTGATGGATTGCTTGAGTGGAGCAAATTTTTTTTCAAAAATTAATTTGAAAAGCGGGTATCATCAAATTCGTATGAGAGAAGGTGACAAATGGAAGACAGCCTTCAAGACGAATGAGAGGCTATTTGAATGGCTTGTTATGCCATTTGTCTTAACAAATGCACCTAGTAATTTCATGAGATTGATGAATGAAGTCCTGAAAGAGTTTATTGGGAAGTTCGTCATTGTATATCTGGACGATATATGAATTTTCAGCAAAACAGAAGCAGAGCATTTGAATCATTTAGCTACAGTGATGAGGAGATTACAGCAAGAGAAGTTGTTGATAAATATGAAGAAATCAACATTTATGAGGATAGAACTCATTTATTTGGGTTTTGTAATCTCTGCAAATGAGCTGAAGATGGATCCTGAAAAGGTAGAGGCAATTAAAAATTAGCCATCACCAAAAGGTGTGTTTGAAGTTCAAAGCTTTCATGGATTGGCTAGTTTCTACAGAAAATTTGTCAGAAATTTCAGTGGGATTAGCATACCGATGATGGACACGGTGAAGAAAAGACATAAATCTTTTCATTGGACAGAAGAAGCAGAGAAAAGTTTCAATTTGTAGAAAAGGAAGATTACTGAACAACCAATTTTGGTGTTGTCAGATTTCAACAAGATGTTTCAGGTCAAATGTGATGCAAACGGATTTGCAATAGCAGCACTTTTGAGTCAAGATGATAGACCGATCTCATACTTCATTGAGAAACTGGATGAAGCAAATATTAAATACTCAACGTATGACAAATAATTTTATGCAGTCATACAAGCACTGAAGAAATGGAGACATTATTTGGTTCCTAAAGAGTTTGTTTTGTACAGTGATAATCATGCCTTACAATTCGTAACTCAACAGGAGAAGTTGAACCAAAGACATGTTAAATGGTTTGAATACATGCAGGATTTTACTTTTGTAATTAAACATATTTCTGGAACTGCTAACAAAGTTGTTGATGCTTTGAGAAAGAAATGTTTGCTTATGCAGGAGTTCAGAGTCAAAACATTGGGTTTTGATAACCTCAAGGACATGTACTGAGATGACCCAGATTTCAAAGAGGCGTATGAGGCATTTCTATATGCAAATTGTTGAGAGCACCAACTCTCTGTTTTCTCTAGCACCTACTAGAAGGAAGCACTAACTCCCTGATTTCTCTAGCATCCACTAGAAGGAAGCACCAACTCCCTGGTTTCTCTAGCACCCACTAAAAGGAAGCACCAACTCCCTAAGTGCTACAACACCAACTGGATGGAAGCACCAATTTCCAGTCACATAGGCACCAACCTGTATAGTAGAGAACAACAGTTCTCCCTTGCACCACCCTCTCGCCCTAGCTTTTCTAGCTGCAACCAGATGGAAGCTACAACTCCCTGTATTCAAGAATCCACTTGAACCTCTGAGGACAACAGTCCTCCCTAACACTTCCCTACCACCCTGAAATATAAATCTTTTCTACTGAAACTTATTACAGTGATATAATGTTCATAAATGGCTTACGAATCTCATCATTGTTCTTCCACACTGCCATGCTCTGTCTGGCTCACTGTCTTCCTGCACACATGCCTTGCGCTTTCTCTTCTTCTTCCTTTTATGCTGTGTGCACCATGTCCACTCAATGCACCATTCCTCTTCTGTGTATTTCAGCTGCTGCACATTGCCTCCTTCTACACGCCTGAATCACTCTCAACAGCTCCAAAACTCTTCTCTGTTCTACGTTTTTATCCACTCTGTGCATCTTTTGCATCCTCTATTCACAATGCTTCTACACACTCTCCTCATGTCGAGTGCTCTGCCTGATCATCATTGCAACTCTTCATCTTCTCTGGCGGTTAAACCCATGTGTCCATCATCACTGGGCATTATGTCGAGATTCCTTAGCCTCTCCAGCAGTCGATACTTTTCATCTTCTCTGCCACAGTCAAGCTCATTCCCTCTGTTGCAATTCTAGGCTCCAATGGTCTTACATTTGTCAATAGCCTCTATGAAAAATATTCACTCCACTGGAAGATGCCTCGAGACTCTTCATCTTCTCTGGCGATCACTCTGAAGTCTCTTCAAATCCTCTGGCAGAAACCATCAGTCCTTTCTAGTAGTTACACTGTGAACCTACAAGAAAAAGCACTAGCAACTGAATCCCCAACCATCCAAGACTCATGATTCAATTCTGCTAACTAAATTGTAACTGATCGATTAACTGTGAAGAGAAACAATAGCCCTTCGATCAGATTTCCAAGTATCCAACACCGTTGGATTACAAGCACAGGGTCTCGTGTTGATTTCACCATTTTTCATTTCAACATTTTGGCATTTCGACATTCCTCTGGGGAAGAGTCTCGACTCTTCATGTTACAAATCCCAAAATAGATCTTAGCTTCATGCTAGCTCCTCCTTCTCACATGACCATCGGTGGTAACCACTTCCTACACCAAAAGGTGTTTTCGCATTTCGGTATTTCGGCATTTCGGCATTCCTGTGAAGTAGTGTCTCGACACTCCAAGTCACAATCCCAAAAATGGAGCCAGATCAACAGTCCATTTCATAACGTGATCCATTTTTTTCTTAACCGAATGGCTGATAGGATTTTGGCGTTTCACATTTCGGCGTTTTGGCATTTCTGTGTTGAAGTGTTTCGACACTCCAAGTCACGAACCCCCAAATTTTCGGCGTTTCGCATTTCGCAACTTCGGGACTCCTGTGATGAAGAGTCTTGACTCTTGACTCCTCCAACTCCAAGTTTCCAAAACTCTAAAATAGAGTCAGATCAAATTTTCGATGTTTTGCATTTCGCAACTTCGAGACTCCTGTGATGAAGAGTCTTGACTCTTGACTCCTCCAACTCCCAGTATCCAAAACTCCGAAATGGAGTCAGATCAACTTTTTGGCGTTTCACATTTCGCAACTTCGGGAATCCTGTGATGAAGAGTCTCAACTCTTGAATCCTCCAACTCCCGGTATCCGAAACTCCGAAATAGAGTCAGATCAACTTTTCAGCATTTCGCATTTCACAACTTTGGGACTCCTGTGATGAAGAGTCTTGACTCTTGACTCCTCCAACTCCCGGTATCCGAAGCTCCGAAATGGAGTCAAATCAATTTTTCGACATTTCGTATTTCGCAACTTTGGGACTCCTATGATGAAGAGTCTCGACTCTTGACTCCTCCAACTCCCGGTATCTAAAACTCCGAAATGGAGTCTATGACATGCTATGATCTTTCTCTTTTCAGGATTTTGGGGTTTGCTACTTCAAAAGTTAAATTACCTTTGATCTTTGATTTCCCGGTCTACGAAAATCCAAAATGGAGTCTTTGAGGTGCTCTGATCTTTCACCACGCATCCGTCCCCAATCAATCATTGATCCAACGGCTCAGGTCATTTTGCCATTTAGCATTTCACGATTTGTTCATTCTTGTCATGAGTTTCCTTGACACCTCCAACTCCCGGTATCTGAAACTCCGAAATGGACTTTATGCTTCTGATCTTCCCATGGCGAGGTGACAATTTTATACATGGGCGTAGGCTATTCATTCTACAAAATGGAGCCCGATGGGACATATCCGACACCAGGACCCCATCTCATAGAATGAACGGGCGGCCATCAAAACATCTCCCCATCTGCAAGGCCTCGTTCCACCCAAGCCCACAACGCCCCTCTGCAGCGCCCCATTCTGCTAGTTTCACCCCTACGCAGCACCCTGTTCCGCCAGTCTCATCGCTGCAGTTGGATGTCCCCTCGGGCATTCAATGCAGTGTGGCAGATGGGCATTTGCTGAAAAAATCCTACACCCTATCCCTTCATATCATCAAAGAATACAAATTCTAAATGTCCCCTTCATACCAAATAACATCTCACATCCTTGAGAGGATGAGAGTTACATCCTATTATACTATGCAAAAAAACATTTGCACAATGCATCTATCTTCCATGTCAGCACAGAAGAAAGAAAAAAAATGATATTTCCTTATCATAGTTGAGAATCTTTGAACCAAGTGCAATTCCCAAAGAACACCATAATCTATTGAGGGACAAAGATATTTGCTTCAATGGTTAGAATAACCCATTTTGTGGAAAACTAACTTTCCAAAGTTGAAATTAAACTTCAGACCATGTTCTCACAGAAAGGCAAAAAGATTAGTTGTAGTAATATAATTTGAAATGGTATAGCATGTGTCTATAATGCTAAATGGCATCATGGTCAAGCAAATGAACGCTGCAACACTCTCTGTTGTTGTGTCATGTCATGGTTGATCTATGGTAGAAAATGTATTATATTTGAGCAGTTCTAGATTTCACGTGTCCATGGTTAGGACGCTATAAAAATCATATGCAAGAACAAACATATGAAGAATAAAACTTTCTCCTTGTTGTTGATGTTGTCTTTTCATTTTACATGTTTGGCAATAACTATAAGGAATATCCTTTCATGACCATGTAGTTGGAAATTTACAAACCAAGAAATTGTCATTGTTTGTTGACCACAACAACAAAAAAACATCACAAAATTAGTTTTCATTAATCATGAAAGATGGTGCTCTAGTACAAGTCATTGTTAACAGTTCATGGACAGTTGCAAGGAATTGTGTCAAGTCTACTGGAGCTTTTCAGAGCACAAGAATTGTTTGAAGAACATCCAAGAACAGTTTTGGGGAGATTTATGGATACATTTAGGAACATGGAGAATATTTTCCAAACACTTTATGGGGATATTTTTGTTGAATTACCATATGGATTTGGGCCTAAAAGGTTGGTTTTTGTTGAAATCTCATAAGCAGAAAAGTAATTTCATTAACACTCATGCAATTTTTTATGTTAAATT
>ML808548.1:317557-340060 GCA_009831015.1 Picea engelmannii | reverse complement strand
CAATAGCATGGGTGGTGGCATCATGAAACACATAAGAAGATATTGCACTATGGTTGGAGCACCTCATGCATAGGTGTTACCAAATACGTCCCGATTGGAAAGTGAATGCCTTCATGGTTGATGATGTATTGGCTGAAATCGCCGCTTTGAGGTAACATCAAATTTATTCTTTTACATTGTAAATTATATTTACATGAAGATTGTCTCACCTAAAATGAATTGAATGTGGCAGGAGGATCACAAGGACCAAAGTAATCTTGTGTGTTTGGAATGTATGGAGGGCATGGATAAAAAATGTAAATCGTTTGGCTAGTAGTCCAGAAAATGCAAAAAAGATGTTCAATGAGCTAGGTTGTATCATGAATAATTGTTCCAAATATGAAGTGGGCAATGCAATCAATCGTTTTTTCATCAAATTCACAAATGAAGATAAATTTTGGACTATTTTAAGAAGAATTGGGTTACTAGTGATAAGATTAGTAAATCCACATACTCGTTCTTGTGTTTCCATTTTTGTGTTTCATAACATGAGATATCTCCACTAACTTGGTTTTTTATATTTAGGGATGTGGGTCAAAGGCTGTCGATATTTTCCCCATGCAAATCAGGAGACAAACAATGTTGTTGAGTCATACCATAGTTATTCGAAGACAAAATTTCTATCCAATCGAAGAAAAAAATGTGCTCGTAGGATGGATTGGTTGTTCTATATCCTCTTGACAAATGTTGAACCTTGTTACCAGTTCAAGGAAATTTTGAAAAAATAGGGGTATTTGAACAATTACAAGAAAGAGAAGTAGCTTGAATCATCAATAGAAAATGATGGAAGAATTCCAAATAGTGATTGCAAACCTCATGAGAGTATATCTCATGCTTACTGGGTTAGAAGTCAAAATAAGCTCAATAAGAAATCTCTTGTCACTTGGTATCGTACCAATTTTATAGCTTGTGATTTCCCATGGTCTATTTGCGACAACATTTGTAAGCATGCCATAAAGGTGGATTGGTTGTATTCTTCTTTAGGGGATTCAAACCCTTTATTAGACCAAGATACAACACTCAATTCATTTAGTGCACCTCCTTATATAAGTATAAAGGCGCCAATCCCTGATCTAAATGCTAACAAAACTATTATGTCTAGAGACAATGTTGATAAAGATGTCGAGGGACTTTAGTTGGCTAGAGAGGAGTTGTTTGGATACTTAGAGTTGCTTCGAAACATTCCTCCTGCCACTTTGATCAAGACCCAACAATTGATTGGTTTGGTGAAAATAATGTTGGATGTTGCAAACAATCTTGTCATCATGGATTATGATTTCACTCTTGGGTTGGGTGATTTGGAGACATATTTGAAGAGAAATAAGAGCTTCCTTATCCCTAAAAAGAAAAAAAAGAAAAAATAGAAGTGGAAGATTGGAAATTGATTCTGCATATGAAATTGAACCATTTCATTTTACACACCTCAACAAGAGGGGTCTTCCTCGTGCCAACAATGCATCCTCTATTGTCCAAGGTGAGTTTTGTAGAGTGGTGAGATCAATATGTTAATATTATTATATATAGACATCACCATTTTTTTAATGGAGCAATAGGTGGATGTTTGTAGGGGTGCAACAATCCACTATTGTGGCTTCAATGCAAGGACGTAGAAGGATGCAATTCCATTCTATTTTTTCAACCATTATAGGTGCATTTGATGGGGATCCCTGATCCAAGTGGATATCGGTGGCCACCCACGTTTTCCAACTGGCTCAAAACAACTTTCTGGCAATTTTGGCAATTTACTATTTTTAGCAGGTTTTAACTTCTCGGGCCATTTTGAGGGCCTAAATGAAGGTTTTTTGAGATTGAGGTTCTCAATGATAGTCAAAGGCATTATTGATCCCCCAAAATGAATCTCCTCGATGATACCTTTCCAACGAGCTATCATATGCCTAAAATGGAGATCGTATGCAAAAGTTACGACCCCGGGAAGTTGATGTACTAACTTACCCAAATGGGGCCCACATGACTTTTGGTGCTTCATCTCCTAGGGTTAGGTTTTTGGATGTCTAGGAATTTTTGCATTCTCATTTATTGTAAAAAATGCCTTCAGAGCCTCATTGTAATCATCTTCTTGGGAATGCAAGTACCCGTCACATCTCTTCTCAGAGATAAGTTGCCACCATTCTAGCGAGTCTTTCACTCTGTATTTTTACAGTCTCTGTACATTTATTTGATTAATAGAAATCGTGTATTACTATATATCTGTGTTTATGGTTTCATCTCTTATATGTTTCTGTTATATTATTGAATATCTGCAATATCTATGTGCATTTCGTTATTATATCTTCGCTCTCATTTCGTGCCAAAAATAATCCGGATTAGTGGTATCAGAGCAGGCTGCTCTTGATCATTTTTTCAGTGCATGTCCCCGACGAGGTCCGAGTATAGAAATTTGGGTCTCGATCTTGTCTCTCTTGAAAACAATTTCTCTCGCACACCCATGAAACCCTCAATGGTGGAAGAAAAGAAAAACGATGGAGCAGACGATCCTATCAATCTATTGCTTGAGCAAGCTCTCACGCGACAGAGGGACGAAATGATGGAGAATTTTTCCCACATCCTTCAATGCCTGCCAATAGCCTCAGGTGCATATTCATCAAGCGGCCACTTTGGAGGCACCACGCCTTTCAAGGTACAAGTTAACTTTGATATTCCTGTATTTGAAGGACAAATAGATGCATAAGCCCTATAAAAATTGTTAACTCTGCTAGAAGGTTATTTCTTTGTTCACAATTTTTCAGACAAAGAAAAGATCACCTTCACGTTCCTTAAATCTATCCCTCATGTCAAACATCAGTGGGAAAATTACTAGGAGAAAAGTTCCATAGAGGACTCTGGAATATATGGGGCCGATCCCATTGGGGATTTTTTTGTGGATGCGGTAAAGGAACAGTATTACTGTGTCGACAACTATGAGGAACAGTACATGAGATGGACCACATTGTGGCGAGAGAGGGTCCAAGAAGTTTCGGAGTTCACCAATACTTTCCATACCTTGCGCACCAAGATGGGTATCAAAGACTTCGAGTGACATTTGGTTCTGAAATACCGTGGGGCTCTACACAGATACATCCAGACTGAAATGGATTTTTCGGACATCTCGTCACTCGGTACTGCTTATCAATATGCTGTTAAAATTGAGCAGAAATTTAAGCACCAGAACAAACGGGAATTTGGGTCTGCAAATTAGCAACAACCAAAGTGTGACGAAGACAACCTTAACAAACAGTCTCCCGAAAACCAGTCCAAGACACAGGAAGGGAAGGGTCACGGGAAGACAAAGAAGGAAACTAGAAAATGGTGCGATTTCTAGAAAATCCCCTGGCACAACACCGACAAATGTCGCTCAAAACAGTCATTGGTGGCCGAGATCAAAGACAAGAAGACAAACTTTGATTCCGAATCTGATTCTGAAAATAATGGTAAAAGACAGATCATCGACACAGACCCCACTGCTATTGTCGTGATCGCAGCAATTCAACCAGAAGAACCAACAGATCCTGAAGAGGGGGAGCGTCTTTTGCATTCACAAATGTGGGTGAAGGGGACCCCGCTGCATTTTATTGTTGATAGCAGAAGCCAGAATAAGTTCATCTCAGCATAGGTCGTCAAATAGTTGGGATTGTCGAGAACACCACACCCGCAACCATACAACATTGGGTGGCTTTCCCAAGGACGAGATCTCGAGTTAGCCAACAGTATCGATTATCATACATCATATAACCCTTCAAGGATGAGTTATTACATGATATTTCCCCACTCGATGTCCGTGATGTGCTCTTGGGCCCACCATATATGTGGAGACACCATCTTGTTTATGAGTCTCGACCCCGTAGTGTTATTGTTACTTTTCGGGGGTCATCTCTATAGAATACTAGAGGTAGTTTCGATTACTGTTCTACCTAAAAAGTGTCGAAATGTAGTATCTCATACTGCAAAATTCAGCTTCTTCACAATCTATTCAAAAGGGGAACAAAAGGACATTGCAACGACTACAGCCTTTCCCCAAGCACCTTCCATCCAACAGAAGCAGGTCGACAAGGTTGCAACAAAGTGCAAAGATTCCTTCTTCACACTATCCTCTCATGTAGCCCAACTTTTTGAACAACCTCAACCTCAAAAGGTTAGTTACAGACTTCCACAACTGAGTAGCGCAACATCTCTAACAAGACAAGCAACTCACCAAGATGCAGATTCAACAAACGATTTTCCTTCTCCCCCAGGAACTCAACACAATGGAGACCATTTCTTACTAAGGAGGGTGGATTGATCCAAGTGGATATCGGTGGCCACCAACCTTTTCCAACTGGCTCAAAATAACTTTTTGGCAATTTTGGCAATTTACTATTTTTAGCAGGTTTTAACTTCTGGGGCCATTTTGAGGGCCTAAATGAAGGTTTTTCTAGAATGAGTTTCTCAATGATACTTGAAGGAATTATTGAGCCCCCAAAATGAATCTCCTCAATTATACCTTTCCAACGAGCTATCATACGCCTAAAACGGAGATCGTATGCAAAAGTTACGACCCCGGGAAGTTGATGTACTAACTTACCCAAATGGGTCCCAAATGACTTTTGGTGCTTCATCTCCTAGCGTTAGGTTTTTTTATGTCTAGGAATTTTGGCATTCCCATTTATTGTAAAAAAGACCTTCAGAGCCTCATTGTAATCATCTTCTTGCGAATGCGAGTAGCCGTCACATCTCTTCTCAGAGATAAGCTGCCAATATTCTAGCGAGTCTTTCACTCTGTATTTTTACAATCTCTATACATTTCTTTGATTAATAGAAATCATGTATTACTGTATATATGTGTTTATTGTTTCATCTCTAATACATTTCTATCATATTATTGAATATATGCAATATCTCTGTGCATTTCTTTATTATATCTCTGCTCTCATTTCGTGCCGAAAATAATCTGGATCACTGGTATTAGAGCAGGCTGCTCTTGATCATTTCTTCATTGCATGTCCCCGACGAGGTCCGAGTATAGCAAGTTAGGTCTCGAGCTTGTCTCTCTTGAAGACAATCACTCTCACACACCCAAGAAACCCTCAATGGTGGAAGAAAAGAAAAATGACGGAGCAGACGATCCTATCAATCTGTTGCTTGAGCAAGCTCTCACGCGACAGAGGGACGAAATGATGGAGAATTTTGCCCACATCCTTCAACGCTTGCCAATAGCATCAGGTGAATCTTCATCAAGTGGCCACTTTGGAGGCACATCACCTTTCAAGGTACAAGTTAACTTTGATATTCCTATATTTGAAGGACAAATAGATGCAGAAGCCCTAGAAAAATGGTTAACTATGCTAGAAGGTTATTTCTCTGTTCACAATTTTTTCGACAAAGAAAAGATCACCTTCGCACTCCTTAAATCTCTCCCTCATGTCAAACATTGGTGGGAAACTTACTGGGAGCAAAGTTCTATAGAGGAGTCTGGAATATATGGGGCCGATCCCAGTGGGGATTTTTTTGTGGATGTGGTAAAGGAACAGTATTACCCTGTCGGCAACTATGAGGACCAGTATGTGAGATGGACCACACTGCGGCAAGAGAGGGGATAAGTAGTTCCAGAGTTCACCAATACCTTCCATACCTTGCACACCAAGATGGGTATCAGAGACTCCGAGCGACATTTGGTTCTGAAATACCATGGGGCTCTACACAGATACATCCAGACTCAAATGGATTTTCTGGACATCTCATCACTCGGTGCTATTTATCGATATGTTGTTAAAATCGAGCAGAAATTTAAGCACTGGAACAAAATAGAATTTGGGTCTGTAAATCCGCAACAACCAAAGCATGAAAAAGACAACCTTAACAAACAGTCTCCCGAAAACCATCCAAGACACAAGAAAGGAAGGGTCACGGGAAGACAAAGAAGGAAACCAAAAAATTGTGCAATTTCCACAAAAGACCCTGGCACAACACTGACGAATGTCGCTCAAGACAGTCATTAGTGGCTGATATCAAAGACAAGGAGACAAAATTTGATTCAGAATCTGATTCTGAAAATAATGGTAAAAGGAAGATCATCGACGCAGACCTCACTGCTATTGTCGCGATCGCATCAATTCAACCAGAAGAACCAACAGATCCAGAAGAGGGGGACCACATTTTTCATTCACATGTGTGGGTGAAGGGGACTCCACTGCATTTTATTGTTGATAGCAGAAGCCAGAAGAACCTCATCTCAGCATAGGTCGTCAAACAGTTGGGATTGTCGAGAACACCACACCCGTAGCCACACAACATTGGGTGGCTTCGCCAAGGACGAGATCTCGAGTTAGCCAACAGTGTCGATTATCATACAACATCTAACCCTTCAAGGATGAGGTATTACGTAATGTTTCCCCACTCGATGTCTGTGATGTGCTCTTGGGCCCACCATATATGTGGAGACACCATGTTGTTTATGAGTCTCGACCCCGTAGTGTTATTGTTACTTTGGGGGGTCATCTCTACAGAATACTAGAGGTAGTTCCGACTAATGTTCTACCCAAAAAGTGTCGCAATGTAGTATCTCATACTGCAAAATTCAACTTCTTCACAATTTGTTCAAAAGGGGAACAAAAGGACACTGCAACAACTATAGCCTTGCCCCAAGCACCTTCCATCCAACAGAAACAGGTCGACAAGGTTGCACCAAAGTGCAAAGATTCCTTCTTCACACCATCCTCTCATGTAGCCCAACTTGTTGAACAACCTCAACCTCAAAAGGTTCGTTACAGACTTCCACAAACTGAGCAGTGCGACGTCTCCAACAAGACAATCAACTCACCAAGATGCAGTTTCAACAAATGCTTTTCCTTCTCCCCCAGGAACTCAAAACAATGGAGACCATTGCTTCCTAAGGAGGGAGGATTGATCCAAGTGGATATCAGTGGCCAACAACCTTTTCCAACTGTCTCAAAACAACTTTTTGGCAATTTTGGCAATTTACTATTTTTAGCAGGTTTTAACTTCTGGGGCCATTTTGAGGGACTTAATGAAGGTTTTTTGAAATTAAGGTTCTCAATGATACTCAAAGGCATTATTGAGCCCCCAAAATGAATCTCCTCGATGATACCTTTCCAACGAGCTATCATACGCCTAAAACAGAGATCGTATGCAAAAGTTTCAATCCCGGGAAGTTGATGTACTAACTTACCCAAACGGGTCCCACATGACTTTTGGTGCTTCATCTCCTAGCGTTAGGTTTATTGATGTCTAGGAATTTTGGCATTCCCATTTATTGTAAAAAAGGCCTTCAGAGCCTCATTGTAATCATCTTCTTGCGAATGCGAGTAGCCGTCACATCTCTTCTCAGAGATAAGCTGCCAATATTCTAGCGAGTCTTTCACTCTGTATTTTTACTGTCTCTGTACATTTCATTGATTAATAGAAATCGTGTATTACTGTATATCTGTGTTTATGGTTTCATCTCTTATACATTTCTATCATATTATTGAATATATGCAATATCTCTGTGCATTTCTTTATTATATCTCCGCTCTCATTTCGTGCCGAAAATAATCCAGATCAGTGGTATCAGAGAAGGCTGCTCTTGATCGTTTTTTCATTGCATGTCCCCGACGAGGTCCGAGTATACCAAGTTAGGGCTCGAGCTTGTCTCTCTTGAAGACAATCGTTCTTGCACACCCAAGAATCCCTCAATGGTGGAAGAAAAGAAAAACGACGAAGCAGATGATCCTATCAATCTGTTTCTTAAGCAGGCTCTCACGCGATAGAGGGACGAAATGATGGAGAATTTTTCCCACATCCTTCAACGCCTGCCGATAGCATAAGGAACATCTTCATCAAGTGGAAACATTGGAGGCACCTCACCTTTCAATGTACAAGTTAACTTTGATATTCCTATATTTGAAGAACAAATAGATGCAGAAGCCCTAGAAAAATGGTTAACTCTGCTACAAGGTTATTTCTCTGTTCACAATTTTTTCGACAAAGAAAAGATCACCTTCGCACTCCTTAAATCTCTCCCTCATGTCAAACATTGGTGGGAAGCTTACTGGGAGAAAAGTTCCACAGAGGAGTCTGGAATATATGGGGCCGATCCCACTGGGGATTTTTTTGTGGATGCGGTAAAGGAACAGTATTACCCTGTCGACAACTATGAGGACCAGTACATGAGATGGACCACACTGCGACAAGAGAGGGGCTAAGAAGTTCCGCAGTTCACTGATACCTTCCATACCTTGCACACCAAGATGGGTATCAGAGACTCCGAGTGAAATTTGGTTCTGAAATACCATGGGGCTCTACACAGATACATCCAGACTCAAATGGATTTTCTAGACATCTCATCACTCGGTGCTACTTATCGACATGCTGTTAAAATCGAGCAGAAATTTAAGCACCAGAACAAACGAGAATTCAGGTCTACAAATCGACAACAACCAAAGCATGACAAAGACAACCTTAACAAACAGTCTCCCGAAAACCATCCAAGACACAAGAAAGGAAGGGTCATGGGAAGACAAAGAAGGAAACCAGAAAATTGTGCAATTTCCACAAAATCCCCTGGCACAACACCGAAGAATGTAACTCAAGACAGTCATTAGTGGCCAAGATCAAAGACAAGAAGCCAAACTTTGATTCAGAATATGATTCTGAAAATAATGGTAAAAGACAGATCATCGACGCAGACCTCACTGCTATTGTCGCGACCGCAGTAATTCAACTAGAAGAACCAACAGATCCTAAAGAGGGGGAGCACCTTTTTCATTCACAGATGTGGGTGAAGGGGACCCCGATACATTTTATTGTTGATAGCAAAAGCCAGAAGAACCTCATCTCAGCAGAGGTCGTCAAACAATTGGGATTGTCGACAACACCATACTCGCAGCCATACAACATTGGGTGGCTTCCCAAAGGATGAGATTTTTCTATTAGCCAATAGTGTCGATTATCATATGCCATCCAACCCTTCAAGGATGAGGTATTACATGATTTTTCCCCACTCGATGTCTGTGATGTGCTCTTGGGCTAACCATATATGTGGAAATGCCATGTTGTTTATGAGTCTCGACCCCATAGTGTCATTGTTACTTTGGGGGGTCATCTCTACAGAATACCAGAGATAGTTCTGATTACTGTTCCACCTAAAAAGTGTCACAAGGTAGTATCTCATACTGCAAAATTCAGCTTCTTCACAATCTATTCAAAAGGAGAACAAAAGGACACTTCAACGACTACAGCCTTTCCCCAATCACCTTCTATCCTATAGAAGCAGGTCAACAAGGTTGCAGTAAAGTACAAATATCCCTTCTGCAAACCGTCCTCTCATGTAGCCTGATCTGTTGAACAACCTCAACCTCAAAAGGTTCGTTATAGAATTCCACAAACTGAGCAGCGCAACGTCTCCAACAAGACAAGAAACTCCCCAAGATGTAGATTGAACAAACGCTTTTCCTTCTCCCCCGGGAAATCAACGTAATGGAGACCATTTCTTCCTAAGGTGGGAGGATTTATCCAAGTGGATATCGGTGGCCACCCACCTTTTCCAACTGGCTCAAAATAACTTTCTGGCAATTTTCGCAATTTACTATTTTTAGCAGGTTTTAACTTTCGGTGCCATTTTGAGGGCCTAAATGAAGGTTTTTCGAGATCGAGGTTCTCAATGATATCCAAATCCATGGTCGAGCCCCCAAAATGAATCTCCTTGATGATACCTTTCCAACTAGCTATCATATGCCTAAAACGGAGATTGTATGCAAAAGTTACGACCCCGGGAAGTTGATGTACTAACTTACCCAAACGGGGCCCACATGACTTTTGGCACTTCATCTCCTAGGGTTTGGTTTTTGGATGTCTAGGAATTTTGGCATTTCTGTTTATTGTAAAAAAGGCCTTCAGAGCCTCATTGTAATCATCTTCTTGCGAATGCGAGTAGCCGTCACATCTCTTCTCAGAGATAAGCTGCCACCATTCTAGCGAGTCTTTCACTCTGTATTTTTAGAGTCTTTGTACATTTTTTTGATTAATAGAAATCATGTGTTATTGTATATCTGTGTTTATGGTTGCATCTCTGATACATTTCTGTTATATTATTGAATATATGCAATATCTTTGTGCATTTCTTTATTATATCTCTGCTCTCATTTCGTGCCGAAAAAAATCCGGATCAATGGTATCAAAGTAGGTTGCTCTTGGTCGTTTTTTCAGTGCATGTCCCCGACGAGATCCGAGTATAGAAAGTTTTGTCTCGATCTTGTGTCTCTTGAATACAATCGCTCTCACACACCCAAGAAACCCTCAATGGTGGAAGAAAATAAAAACGACGGAGCAGACGATCCTATCAATCTGTTGCTTGAGCAAGCTCTCACGCGACAAAGATACAAAATGATGGAGAATTTTTCCCACATCCTTCAACGCCTATAGCATCAGGCGCATATTCATCAAGTGACCACTTTGGAGGCACCTCGCCTTTCAAGGTACAAGTTAGCTTTGATATTCCTGTATTTGAAGGACAAATAGATGCAGAAGCCCTAGAAAAATGGTTAACTTTGCCAGAAGGTTATTTCTATGTTCACAATTTTTTCGACAAAGAAAAGATCTCCTTTGCACTCCTTAAAGCTCTCCCTCATGTAAAACATTGGTGGGAAACTTACTGGTAGCAAAGTTCCATAGAGGAGTCTGGAATATATTGGGCCGATCCCACTGGGGATTTTTTGGTGGATGCGGTAAAGGAATAGTATTACCCTGTCGACAACTATGAGGAATAGTACATGAGATGGACCACACTGCAGCAAGAGAGGGGCCAAGCAGTTCCGGAGTTCACCAATACCTTCCATACCTTGCGCACCAAGCTAGGTATCAAAGACTCTGAGCGAGATTTGGTTTAGATATACCATTGGGCTCGACGCAGATACATCGAGACTGAAATGGATTTTCTGGACATCTCATCACTCGGTGCTGCTTATCGATATGTTGTTAAAATCGAGAAGAAATTTAAGCACCAAAACAAATGGGAAGTCGGGTCTACAAATCCGCAACAACCAAATTACGACAAAGATAACCTTAACAAACAGTCTCTCGAAAACTAGTCCAAGAGGTTAGGGTTGATATTTTCGAACTCCCGGTGCCCAGAAGTCTGAAATAAATGGGGTTGTTGAAAAGTGGTTCAAGTTCCAAAAACCAGAAAAGTGACAGGTGATAGGAGTCCACGTCAGGAGTATAGTATAGTCGAGAGGACAGTTGGAAAGTCAGGAAACCTCGCGACAGGGTTCACGAAGTCTCGGGAAAGGAGACCACTTCGGCATTTCAGAGATTCGGGTTCTGGAAGGTATAGGAGACAGAGAGTTTGAAAATAAGACTTACAAACTCCCGATACGCAAAATCGTGTTAATTGTTGGATCAAGGGGAGAACCATAGCTGTTGATCTCCTTGGAAGCAGAACACTAGTGTTTCGGTATTTTGGGATTCAACATACCAGGAATCGTGATGACAAGGGACCGAATATAGTAAAGGGGAGAATCCCGAAATCGTGAAGTGTGGTAGGACTTACGCTGGACTTTTCAAGATTTCAGTAATTCGGGTTTCAGGACTCCGGGAGTCGAGAGGTAGAGTTTTACGTCATCACAACTCTCGAAATTGTGAAGAGAAAAAAGCCAAAATAAGTGACAAGAAAAGTCGTGTGTTTGGTATTTTGGGTTTCGGGTGTCGAAGAGGTAAGGCGCTCGACATCAAGATTTGAGAAATTGTGAAATCCGGTATTCCGAAAAGGAAAAGAGAAAAGTCCCAATGTTAGTGGGGTGTTGATCATGGATTTCATGCCGGTGAATGATCACGTGGGCTTAACTAAGAAGGACCTGTGAATTACACTCAGAGTGGGTGAGTGAGAAATTTTCCTAAGAGGAAATTGAAGAGCTATACAAACTCAAAGGGGGTGAAGTTGAACGATCCTGTGCGGACTCCAGCCTGAGGGTTCAGAGGTATGCGTTAGTGTGGTATCAGAGCATAGAAATATTTCTTTTCTTTTTGTAGTAGGGAAAAGATGAATTTTACAACCATGCCATTGAGAAGAAGAGATAGACAAATACCTGATCCACCAGAGGAAAGGGAAATTCCAAGAAGAAGAGACAGGCAATTACCTGACCCGGCAAGGGAAGGAGAGATGCGTGAATTACGTGTCAGGCTTGATTCCATAGAGACAACATAGAGGCGCATAGTTGATGCTGGGGATATCAGCGAATCTGAAAGTGAAAATGAAGCTGGAAATGAAGAAGTTTCATTTGAAGATGTTGTGGAAGAATGTCTATTCAGGGCTGTTGCAAGGATAGGTGCCAGGGAAAAAATGGAGATTTCCATGTATGAGGGAAACCTCGATGTTGAAGAGCTTCTTGATTGGATTAGAGATCTGGATAAATATTTTGATTATGAGGATGTTGAGGAAGACAAGAAGGTTAAACATGTTGTCACAAGACTTAAAGGACATGCAACATTATGGTGGGATGAACTGCAGGCTGACAGATGCTGCAAAGGCAAGCAAAAAATCAAAAGATGGGATAGAATAGTCGCAAAGATTAAATCCAAATTCATACCCAAGGATTATCAAATTACTCTATTTCAGAGGATGCAGAACTTGAGACAGAAACTGATGGCAGTGAAAGAATACACTGAAGAGTTCTATAGAATAAACAGCAGAGCAGGTCATCGGGAAAGCGATGATGAAAAAGTTTCTAGGTATATGAATGGTCTACGATATGACATTCAAGATGATATGAGCATGATGACCATTCGGATGGTGGAAGATGCTTATCAGATGGCTCTGAAAGCTGAAGAGAAGCTGAGCTGAAAACAAGGCCAAAGAGGCTGAGGAAGGAGTCAAGTTAGAGGCAAAGCAGTTGCCCAAGACATAACTCAGAAATCTAAAGAAGAGGGGAAGAAACCTCAAACTCAACCTCAAAATGAGAGAGGATGAAGCTCACAGAGAGGGCAGTATGCTTATAGAAATACTTTTCCTTGAACCAGAGGAAGAGGAAGAGGCAGAGGTGGTGAAGTGAAATGTTTTACCTATGGAAAAATCCGACATAAATCTTATGAGTGGGTAGATAAGAATAAAGAAGGTGGTGAAACTCACATTGCTGAAGCTCAAGGATGGAATGTTGAGGTAGAAGATGTTGAGGGAGAAAGATCACTGATGTTGAGAAAAGTTCTCTTAACACCAGAGAAGGAGGTGGAGAACCTAGTCCAAAGGAACAAACTTTTTTGGACTACTTGCAATACCAAAGATAGGGTATGCAAGGTCATCATGGACAGTGGTAGCACAAACAATCTTGTTTCTACAGAGATGGTAGAAAAGCTAGAGCTGGAGACTATTGAGCATCCAAGCCCATATAGAGTTTCATGGCTACAAAAAGGACATCAGGTAAATGCCACTAAACAATGTTTAGTTGAATTTAAAATAGGAGGATATAAGGATGAAATACTATGTGATGCCATTCCCATGGATGTTTGTCATATATTGTTGGGTAGATTGTGGCAATATGACAGGAATGTGAATCATGATGGGAGAAAGAACACATACACCTTGGAGAAGAATGGGAGAACTCACATGTTAGTGTCGATTAAGGATAAAGAAGTGAAACCAGTGGTCAACAAAACTGTACTTCTCATGAGTGGGAAGGAACTTCTTAAGGAGGTTAAGAAGAAGGAATACACACAATTTATTGTGGTCAGGAAGCCTAGAATTGTTTTGAATAGCACAAGGATGGATGATCTACCAGAGGAAATCCAGAAGTTGCTGGAAGAGTTTGCTGATATAGTAGTGGATGAACTACCTTGTTCGTTGCCACCGATCAGAAGTATAAGTCATCACATCAATATTATACCTGGAGCTAGTTTACCAAACAAAGAAACATACAGATTGATGGCACAGGAGAATGAAGAGGTCAAGAGACAAGTCCAGGATTTAGTGGACAAGGGATTGGTTAGAGAAAGATTGAGTCCATGTGCTATTCCAACAGTGCTCAGCCCAAAGAAAGATGGAGGCTGGAGGATGTGCATAGACTCGAGGTCAATCAACAACATTACTATCAGATATAGATTCCCATTGCCAAGGATGGATGATTTGATGGATTGCTTGAGTGGAGAATTTTTTTTTTCCAAAATTAATTTGAAAAGCAGGTATCATCAAATTCGTATGAGAGAAGGTGACAAATGGAAGACAGCCTTCAAGATGAATGAGGGGCTGTATGAATGGCTTGTTATTCCATTTGGCTTAAAAAATGCGCCTAGTACTTTCATGAGATTGATGAATGAACTCCTGAAATAGTTTATCGGGAAGTTCGTCATTATATATCTGGATGATATATTAATTTTCAACAAAACAGAAGCAGAGCACTTGAAGCATTTAGCTACAGTGATGAGGAGATTACAGCAAGAGAAATTGCTGATAAATATGAAGAAATCAACATTTATGAGGATATAACTCATTTATTTTGGTTTTTTTATCTCTGGAAACGAGCTGAAGATGGATCCTGAAAAGGTAGAGGAAATTAAAAATTAGCCATCACCAAAAGGTGTGTTTGAAGTTAGAATCTTTCATGGATTGGCTAGTTTCTACAGAAAATTTATAAGAAATTTGAGTCAGATTAGTGCACCAATGATGGACACAGTGAAGAAAAGACATAAATATTTTCACTGGACAGAAGAAGCAGAGAAAAGTTTCAATTTGTTGAAAAGGAAGATGACTGAACAACTAATTTTGGTGTTGCCAGATTTCAACAAGATGTTTCAGGTCAAATGTGATGCAAGCGGATTTGTGACAGGAGAACTTTTGAGTCAAGATGACAGACCGATCTCATACTTCAGTGAGAAACTGGATGAAACAAAGATTAAATACTCAACATATGACAAATAATTTTATGCAGTCATACAAGCACTGAAGAAATGGAGACATTATTTGGTTCCTAAAGAGTTTGTTTTGTACAGTGATAATCATGCCTTACAATTCGTAACTCAACAAGAGAAGTTGAACCAAAGACATGTTAAATGGGTTGAATACATGCAGTATTTTACTTTTGTAATTGAAAATATTTCTGGAACTGCTAATAATGTTGTTGATGCTTTGAGCAGGAAATGTTTGTGTTGCGCCTCTTTCGTTACCTTGGTGAGAAAATAAGAGGTGCTTGCAAGCTCAGTTGGGTCTGCTGAGCAGGACAACTGTAGAAAAAAGAGTTAGAGAAAGAAAACAAAAACTATAATTAAGAATTAAACTAATAGATGCAATAAAAACTAAAATCATGAGCATAGGGACATAGAAACAAAGAGAACCGAAAGACCCATGTCACCAATGTTTGAGGCTGATCTATTGATGAAAACAAAGCACCAAGAAGAAAGGGGACTATGAGTCCCTTCTTCCTCCAAGGGAAGGTTCTTGGACCCTCACTAGCTAGCTCTTCTTACAACAAAGAAAATGGAAAATGGTGATGAAAGAACTCTTTACAAATCCACTCAATGGTGAGATGGATTGTCCAATGTAATTGTGCCAATGTGCTTGTGTCAAGGATGGAGTCCTCAAAACAATATAGGCAGCATAACATTACTTTGAATTCCTTGAGAAAATGAGGTGCATTCATGGCTTTTTATAGCATTGCTTTGGGTTATTGTTTAACTGCTTCGTAGTGTGAAAATAGGCCATTTAGGGCATTATTAGGTCTTTGACTAGCCCAACAGTCGGATCCAGCCCATATTTGAGGGTCAAATCAGCTTGGGAGCTTAACCATAAGTGGTTGGGAGGCCGACCACTTCCATAAATGTGCCATTTAGCAGGTGTGTGACTTTTTGCGCTAACAGTCGCGCATCATGCACCTGTGCGCGATTTCTACGTTCGTGTTCCACACATGCGCGCACGCGCCCAATGTCTGCAAAGCGCTCTTCAATTTTTCACTACTTTGTCTAGTTTTTTACCCTTTTTGAATGCTGTGGTATTAATTCAGGTCCATGAATGACTTCATCACTGTTTGACGATGCTGAGTTCTTGTAACCATGTGCGGACGAAATTTCAGTGATAACAAATTCCCCCTGATGGATGAGGTTAGGAGTATACGTATAGCCGAAATCCATCAATGTTTCTTCTATTGAGAATGTTGTTGTAAGATAGAGCAATAGTGGGATCATTCAGAGCGATCCGTTAGAGGAAAAAGGAACCGGTAGAACCCGACCTTCTATGGGGTGCATAAAATAGAAAATTGTGTACAAATGAGGTGGGCATGCCCCATGCTCGTGTTATGTAACTCTGAAAAAAGATGACTGAAGTGTTGGTGTAGATAACTGCAGTGCCCTCGGGGGCGGTCGTGATAGAGGTAGAAGACAATTTGGCAAATGAACATGCTCTGAATAGTAGGCATTGACTGCGGTTAGAAGTAGCAACGATGATGTGGGCATTGATAGCCCTACCAAGTTCAGAGGTCTTCAGAAAATGAGAGAAATAACTACAATAGTCGCAAAGTAAGACCCACTGTAACATGAGAAAGTGTTGGCATCGAATGTTATGGGGGTCTACGATAGCAGGGAGCAATGGTGTTTTACCCTGTGTCGTCCGAGATCTCTCATTGAGTGGAGAATGAGAATCAAGATACTGTCGCCCTTCTGAAAAATGGTGCTGATGTCGACAAAAGGGGAATGCGACTCCTAGAAGCAAAGGGCTTCGTGAAATCTACTGAGGTGAGGAAGTGGTATAGGTACATGGAAGAAAGCAAGATGTGGGAAGACTCAGGACTGCCCTTGGTTGGATAATGTATGAGATAAAAAGTGGCCGCAACCATGCAATGAAGTCGAGTGTCAGAGGGACGATAAGACCGGTGATAAGTTGTGCTAGAGGCGGGACAAGGTGAAAAAATTCAGAGGGTAGAGGTAAGTGACCTGTGGGGTACTCTGAAGATATGGACGATGTCGGGCAAGGGAAGATGATAAGTAGTGCTCCAACCAAGGGTGACATGGGTTGCGGCTAGCCAAAAAGAGGGAAGCAGGTCACCAAAAGTGATGACAAAAAGGGTAATGTAATGACTAAAAAATAAAGGCATTTGTACAATAAATAACGAATAGTTGGGGAGAAATGTACAAATATAGAAACGGGTGCCCCAGTGTGATATGGGTGGCCCATGGAGGGCATAATTTGCTTGGAAAACTGATGAAGGGTGGGGGCCCCATTGGTGAGTTTCTGTATGAGGTAGGTGGAATGGAGGGATATTTGCTGATGGGAAACTAATTGTGGATGAAATGTAGGGTTCATGATACTGTGGAGGTGCAGTCAAAAAATAGAACCATGAAGATATAATCTGGGAGTCCATGCGGGAAAGCTAGAAAAATGAGGAGAAGGAGTATGTGGTTGATTCACGACATGGTGAAAGACTATTGGGACTCCCATCCCTAAAGGGTGTTGAAAAACAACATGAGTGTCAAAAGTGTCAAAAGGTGCTATGAATGGGACAACTCATGTGGGTAAGAATGCTACCGGGTAATAGTACCGAAGATGCAAATGGAGGTGTGGGTACTATAGAGCCGGGAATGGGGATCCTAGAGGCAAATATCAGAGGGTGTCACTGGAAATGTAAGTGCGATACAGAGGGAAAGACTGCATGCCAGTGCTGAGTATATACCTGAAGGGGTTGTGTCGATGTATGATGACCAAGTACCTGCACACATGAAAACCAAATACCCAACGTGAACAATATCTGAAGAGAATCGATCATATGAGCATTTATTTGATAATTTTGAATATGCACATGCGTACCTGAGTGTGTTATGAAAAGATGCCCCGCCAGGGAACAGTGAAAATGATCACCCGATGAAAATGATTGTGTAAATGGCCGAAAATGGTTCGGAAAACAGAGCTTATGGGCTCCTGTACAAAAAAAAGAAAATGAAAGTGGGAAAAAGGGCTTAGATATGGATGGTGGGCCCATAATGCCATCCTAAGGGCACCGATACTATGGGCGATCGGGCGGTAGTTTGGGGGGAGGACATGTACGTCCTCTTTGCTCAAGGATTGATGAAGAAGTATAATGAATCGCATTTACAGGAACATTGGTATGGAGTGTCGGAGGAAACTCAGGAATATATGTGTGGTGGGTCATGGCTAATGTGTGGTGGACGTATGGGATAGATGGGCAATGGTGTGTATAATGGACATAATCTGAACATATGGCGCAAGCGAATTTGGTTCACGTCCCTTTGCTAGTTGAGTTAGAGGAGGTAGCAGCAGTACTTGCTATAGTGGCGCGCAGTGATGGTGTTAGATTGAGTGGAATTAGGTGTCATAACTCAGGTAGAGATGGGCATTTGTGGGTTGGGTGTCCATCTTTCTCACATGGCGTGCAAGGAGGTTGGATGCATGGGGGGAGTGGAGCTATGGGCTCCTTCTTCTTTCGTCGGCCCCCAACTGTGGCAGGGAGGTTAGCGAGTGGGGCTGTAGAGGGTATGGTGGGAGTAAGTATGGGAATCGTCATTGGGATTCCTTTCGTTTGGGGGGAAAGGGATGGTTGAGGAACCATCTCTTGTGGATGTAAATACCAAACTGGAATTGCCAACACCATATTAGGGAGAGTGAGCGTTCTGGCTACTTGGAAAGCTTGTATGCCTGGTGGAGGGTAAAAGAAGGGGGTTTGAGTAATGGCTTGGGGAATTTTCTCCGAAACTGGGATATGGCCCTGGGGAGAGGTGAACTCGTGAACTGGTGGAGTCGACAAGTTCACAGGAGGCTCATGAGGGGGGAGCTTTGCTACTAGTGGGACGTCATATATGATAGAATCCTCCCTAGGAGGAAGGGTATCCTCCATGTCAGTTCCTTTAGAGGAAACTACACACACTTGTGCTGAAAAAGATGGGTTTAGGAATGGTGGTGTTCCTTGACAAGTGCCCAACATGGGTGGGTCGTGGAATAATCTAGGGCCATTGTTGGCAACTGGAAAATCATTCGGGCTAACATGAACAAGGGGGAGGATGTTATCAATGTTGGCAGAATGTTTAGGCTCGTAATGTGTAAGTTGGTCGATGCTGACAATCTTCCCATTATGGGGGAACATCATTGTACGAAACACAGAAGAGGCGATCGCCTTCATAACATACATGTAGTTGCGTCCGAACAGAATATTGTAATCAAGCTGGGCATCGATAAATTCAATGTCAATGAGGATGGTTTTGCCCCCAAGTTCTATGGGGACATTTTGACAAAGCCCTTTGGAAGATGTTTGTCGATCGTCATAAGCTCGAAGGGTGATGGTAGAGGGTACTAGCTCAGGGGAGCCAATTTTCTGCCATACGTCTTTAGACATGATGTAGGTGGATGCACCTTCATCGATGATACACCGATAAACTATGGTGTTCCAGATATTAACTAGTATCTAGAAGGCTACTTGGGTGGGAAGACGTGGTTCTCCATTATCTGAATCAAATGTGATCAACTGGGTGTCAGCTGTGTCGATTGCCCCCAAGGCAGAAAGCAAGGATTTTCTATGTGATGGGAAGGTTTGGAGGACCTCCAATACAAATATGGCTGCAGGAGACTGGGCTAATTCATCAACCAGACTATAATTATGAGCAGCCTTAGCATGAGGGTTAGGTACATTCCGTCGTAAAGGCATACGTGGTATGCGAGGAATGGGTTCTGCGTTAGGATGTGGACTTATTAATGGTTGGCCTGTAGTAGCTGGCCGTGTTTCTGAGGTGGTTGGGGTAGATTCAGGAGGCATACCATATTGACGACTGCGAGTTTGCAGAAGGATTTCTTCATTGGTGAGGAAGATACTGCGATCGACTAAATCCCTGGGTTGAGTAGTACCCGGGGTTGCATATTGCCCCATTTGTGGTGGGGTAGGGTTGATCATTTGTTGGGTAGTCATTACACCTTGGTATGGAATGGGGTTGTGTAGTGCGGCTGGGGGGGGTTGTTTCATGTATTGTTGTGGGGCTTGCTGAGGGGTAGATGGTGTCGGAGGGCCCTGTGAGTGCATGGATGCCCTTATCCATTGGAGGTCAGGAATTTGGGGGCAATGATGAGTATAATTTCCATACTCATTACATATATTGCAAGGAAAGGTAGTTCAAAGATTGTTGTTCTTCCCTTGGCGTGGTATATTGGTATTAATGCCCCCTTGGGGGTCTTGGTATCCTTGGTTCTGGTTTCCCCAAGCCGGTTGGTTTTGGTGGGGTTGATTCCTGCCTTGACCTGGGTTGTTGCTGTTCCAGTTTTGTCCTTTCTTCTTGGCATTGTTCGATGGATGGGTTGGATTGGCTGTATTCAACTGTTCAAAATTTTGGTATTGTTGAATAGTAGAGGGTTGAACAAAATTCACCCCCGCATGAGGATGTGGGGGAGCCATGGGTTGTGGAGGACCAGGAAATGGGATGTAGGGATTTTATGGTGGTACCAATCCATAAGGTACATAGGAAGGCGTAATGATTTAGCTAGTACTATAAGTTGACGTTGAGGGAGTACCACTAGTTGTTGGAATAGGTGGATGTATGGGAGGTGCTGACGGTGGTCCACTGATAGGTGGAGGTATAGCAACAGGGTATGGCTATTGATAAGGGGGTGGGGGGTAATAAGAAGTGCCCCCGTATGCCGGTGGATATTGAGGTGTGCCATACATCGGTGGTGGTTGGGGTTGTGGACCGTGGTGTGTGGTGGCACTGATTAGTCCGTCTGCTGAGTGAGACATCCCAGGTTTGTCTTTTCCAAATGGTACAGGTTTTGGAAGATCAGGAAGTACAATGTATAAGTACCCTGACTTTGCATAGATGAGGTCATACTGTTGGGCCTTACTGATGGCTTCCTCTTTGGATTGAGGGAAGGTGGAAGTGACGTCCTTTCCAAGGAGAGAGACAAGTGATCTAAGAAACCAGTCGAGACACTGTTGCTTGGTGGTTTCTGCTTTTCACAAACTACGTCGCCTACGCCACTCGTGAATGTGGTCAGTGATGTGTGTGGCTGAGGTTTGTTTGAAATTAGAAATTAGTTCTAGACCATTGTTGTGGCGGATGGGTAATTGGAAGAAGGTCAAGAATGCTTTGGCCAATGACTCAAAAGTTGCGTGGGACCCTGATTTTTCTTCGACATACCATTTAGCCGATGGGCCTGTGAGTGTGCGTTGAAATAATCACAGTCTGATGGAATCATCCATAATGTTATTGGAGGAACACCATAGGTGAAAGGTCATGACATGGTTGGCAGGGTCATCGCCTGCCTTTCCTTCAAACTTTGGTATGTCTGAAGGTAGTTTGGTTGGCATTGCGGGCCATGTGGGATCATGCAATATAGGATCATTGGTGAGTTTGATGAGATCCGGTATGTTGAGAGAGGCCAAATATGGCATCTGTAGTGGGGGGGGGAAGGATTGGCTCCGGCCACAGTTTGTTGTGAACCTGACCCTTGAGGGGGGCTAGTTGGGTTGGTGCTCCCTCTTTGAGAGGAAGTGGGTCCCCCACTTCCGTGTAAAGGAGAGCGAGTGAACGGATGACCTTGGGAAGTTGACCCAAGTAATGTAGAACCAAGCAAAGCTGATCCTAAAATAATAGCACTCACAAGAGTGTGTGAAGGAGGTGTCGATGAGCGAGCAAGACCAGATACTCCCCCTAAGATAGGAGGGAGGTTTAGCAAGCATCGTGAACAAAGGGGGTTCTGTGGTTCCCCTATGATGTTAGACTAGTTGTGTGAATGTGTGCAAAAAGTGGTGAGAGTAATATAGAAACAAGAGCCTTTGCGTTGAATGTTTACACAATATATATATCCAAATCAAACTGTAATCAGGTGTGTATCATACATAAAATGAGAAAGAAGCATATATGTGGGTAAGTGGGTTTTTTCCACGTAGGGAAAAAGAAAGCAAGTGCTCATGTCCTAGAAGACGTAACGTCCTGCCTCTCAAATAGCACTGGACCTTCCAATAGTACTCAACAGTGGGGTCTGAAGTCACTGGAAGAGAAACTAGTGAAGGATGAAATAATTGGTTATAATGAGGGGTAAAGAGGGCATATCCCAAAAGAGCTGGCGATATTTCCTAATAGCCACACAAAATCCAATCAAGGTGCAATTGCAGCCCACAATTGCCACCTGGGTAGATGTCCTAAAGTTGGTCACTAGGTACCTCGGTCAAAGTGCGACATTTAGATTTTTGGCCTAAGAAATGGGTCATGGGCTGGATCCCGTCCAAGAGGTGGGTGCCTCAAGGGGGGACGCACAGAACAACTGGACCTAAGCGTTCAACCCTTCACGGGTATCTCCCTGCCTTATGGTAATTGGAACACTTGACTTGGAGGATTTTAAGTTCCCTATTTGACAACCTCTATGTTTTGACAATGTGAAAACCAGATAACGGGGAGTTATTTGGATGCCTATCCCCGAAATCCTACCTAGACTAAAAAATTTCTTTTGGCACCTCCCGTGGAGGAAAACTTAGTGAGTTTTTAGAAAGATTTTAGATGTAGTTGTTTTGGGAGGTTGGGGGT
>ML808548.1:283137-309162 GCA_009831015.1 Picea engelmannii | reverse complement strand
TTTATGGGGATATTTTTGTTGAATTACCATATGGATTTGGGCCTAAAAGGTTGGTTTTTGTTGAAATCTCATAAGCAGAAAAGTAATTTCATTAACACTCATGCAATTTTTTATGTTAAATTGGTTAGAAATACAAATTGGCAATGCAGGAATTTAAAACAAGCATTAAAAATAAGTCACATATACAATATATCATATATTGAATAGGAAAGAAACATTAAGATACTAACCAATTCTGATTTTTGATCTGTCGAACCTGCCAGCATTTTAGCAAAAATCTCCAAGAGTTTCTTCTCCTCATTTGCAGTGCATTCCTTTGAAAATTTATTTGCATTAAAAACATTTCATCCAAATAGTAGCATTAACATAATAAAATAACTAGTTCATAAGGAACAAAGGATCTAGACTAAGAAGTTAGTCTACCTCAAATTTTATTTCAAGATCCTCCAACTTCTTATCGTGAACTATTTGTATTTCTTCCACAAACTGACTAAGCTTAGATGAATGTGTTTCAAGTGTTGCAAAGAAATCTGCATTGACCTTTGAAATTATCCATGTGGACTCTATGGTTCTTTGAATTGCCTGCACTCATGGAATTTTGAAATATAAAATTGTCAACTTGGTAGCAGTTGACTTGAATTATGTGAAAGGATTTAACTCCCATAAAACAGTTCAAAAGTTAAAGAAAGATTGGATATGTGACAACCTCTCGCTGTTGTTGGGCATATGAAGCCATTGTGGCCTCTTGCTTGGAAAGGGCACTATGAAGTTCACCCAACAATGCCTCCGCATATAGAACAGTTTTTCCAACCAGTTGCATGGCACAAAATGAATATTAATAAGGAACAAAAACACATAAATAGATTAGTTAATGATCGAATCCTTGCAAATCTTATATAACAGATGTAAAGAAGTCTTACATTCTCAAGAGTAGAAGCATGCATAGTTATTGTTGATTTGAGCCTGCCAAGAGTAGACACATAATTTTCATCAAGCACATTAGCTAGGTCATGTAGGCCCCTGAATCCAGAGCCATAGATTGTCTTCAACTTCTCAACCATGTTTCTGAGATCTTCTTTAGCCTGTGACAATAGTGCAGTTGTACATCAGAACTGGCTAATTTCAAAGAGGTGAAACAACTACCAAAAAATTATAAGGTTGTTGGCTCAGTGTTTCACCTACCTTAGTTTTGTAGAGACAAAGGATTGCATTTGATCTTCCATAGTTTGTAGTTTCCGTTGTTGTTGGCTCACAGAACCTTCAACAATCTTATGCAACACTTCAAGTTGTTGAGTTAACTGTATTTGAAATGTCTAGACTAGTTCTTTGTTTCTAGTTTCTATCTTATCCTTACGCTCTAAAGAAACAAAACAAAAGAAGTAAGCATTGTTCAAAATCTTATGAGCCCAGATTAAATCCCAACACATCAACATTTAAAGGACAACGAGTACCAATTTTAGAAAAGAGTCCTGATACATCTTCTGTTGTAATCTCTTAAATACTCCCATATTTTTTGCCATGAAATTTAACATGCCAATTATAAACCCACATTAGAAAATAGACAAAAAGAATCAAGGAACAAGTCAAGCAAAGACGGAATTTGAAGATATATTGCCTTCAAATTGTTGCCTTACATGAAATACTATCAGATGTATTTTCACCCATCAAATGTGAAAAGCAACAGTTGGCACCAGAAATTAAAAATCAAAGAAAAGGAGTCCAAGGATTAAGAAAAAATGAAACTTGGAAATATATTACTTGCCAAGTGCTGCTTTACATCAAATACTCACAGGTTTCATTTAAATTAAAAAATGACATTTCAAAATTGTTGTATATATTTGGCTATAAATTGTATGTGCTTTGGGTGGGTGGGCCTAATAGTTAAGAACATATTTTTCCTATGTGGAGGTCACAGGTTTGAATCCGAAGGGGCGTAGGGTATGTACACCTCCATAGACTAAGAAGTCAAATCACTACGTGCAAGGGGTCCCACGTCCCATAAACAAGGGGTTCTCATATGTCATTTTTTTCATCTGCCTGGGCTATGACCTTAGATTAGGTTATTATTATAATCATAATAAAGCTTCCTAAATATTGAACAACTGGTTTTCCTGCTAAGAGTAGCAGTCCCTAAACAAGTTTCTCGATGAAACATAGGGAACTATGGGAAAATATCAAAATCCAAGTCTGAGAGTCCAAGTTGAGAAAGGAAATAATACAAAATATTGGAGAAGAAAGGCAACTGCTAGGAGGCCCACCAACTAAACCCCTAAAATCTTAACCAATGTGAATATTTTTAGGAGTAAGTTAATGAATAATGGGACAAGCAACTCAAACCTATTCATGTGTTGACCAGGAAGACTTGTTTGTCTACAATTGTCACTATCGACAGGAGAAGATAGAATTATATCAATGCAGAGTGTGTGTTTATGGTAATAAATTGAGTTCTTTAGAATATTATCATTTCTAACTGTAAGAGAAGGCTTAAAATGCAAATCTTCTTAATGGTGTTACTTTTTTCCTAATTTGTTTTCACATTGTTTGTAGACATTGATACAAAATGTTAAAGAAATGGAAGACTATCATGGATTTCCCGGTGCAATACACAAAAAACAAGATCATCTTTTCTAATGAAGATTTGGTCTAATCTGAAGTATATGGAAACAAATTGAGCATTGATCGAGTTGCAAGAATCCCTTTACTTAGAGTTCCTGAATTTATTAGAGGAGAAGAAAAGAATCCAATAGCTCTGTGCACTTTCATTCGCTGACAAAACAAACCCCCAAGCTCAAGGGCTAGTGCTGCCAAGATATATGAGTAGTAAGTATTTTAGAAGTTTCTTGATTAGTTGTTGGTAACAATAACACTTTCATATTTCTCATATGTATTAACATTTCACAATTTCTTATGCAGTTATGCTTGCTCATATGACCCATGGGACAACAGAGGAAAATATACAACATAATCATTTGTGCAAAATGGGGGTTGTCAGTGCCATTTTATAGTAAAGGTTATGGTTCAAAGCCCTAATATAAAAATTTTGACATGTAACATGTATGAGCATGAAGATGAAAATGGATGACCCTGTCATGGCGAAAATGACACTTTAGGTGAGTATAGGTCCAATCATAAGCCAGGGCTTTCAAGGGACATGGTTTCATACATGGAAAGTTTTTTTGTTTTGGAAGTGCCTATTGACACAGTGTTTAAAATGAACATAAAGGATCATGTTGACAATCATTTGATGAAGAGGAACTACTAGTTGAACAAAAAGGATGAAAAGAGTGTGAAACTTTGGTATGAAAAATACAAGGATGATTTTTTCTTTTACCAGAAGCCCAATGGTGGAGATGTCCCTTTCATAGTTGGAATCCAAACAAAATGGATGTTGGATACCATGGTCAGGCTATCACATAATAGCATAATTGGCATGGATTAAACACTCAATACAAATAAATATGGGGTGAGTGTGTTTTCAATGATTAATTTAGTATAATCATTTGAGTTGGCTAGTTCAATATTATTGGTGGCCTAAATTGGACTACATATGTTTTTTTAATATGACAATATCAGTGGTACACACTCGTGGATTTCGATGAACAAAAAAGTAGGGTGCCAATAGCATGGGTGGTGGCATCACGAAACACATAAGAAGATATTGCACTATGGTTGGAGTACCTCATGCATTGGTGTTACCAAATACGTCCCGATTGGAAAGTGAATGCCTTCATGGTTGATGATGTATTGGTTGAAATCGTCGCTTCGAGGTAACATCAAATTTATTATTTTACATTGTAAATTATATTTACATGAAAATTGTCTCACCTAAAATGAATTGAATGTGGCAGGAGGATCACAAGGACCGAAGTAATCTTGTGTGTTTGGAATGTATGGAGGGCATGGGTAAAAAATGTAAATCATTTGGCTAGTAGTCCAAAAAATGCAAAAGAGATGTTCAATCAGCTAGGTTGTATCATGAATAATTGTTCCAAATATGAAGTGGGCAATGCAATCAATCATTTTTTCATCAAATTCACAAATGATGATAAATTTTTGGACTATTTTAAGAAGAATTGGGTTACTAGTGATAAGATTAGTAAGTCCACATACTCGTTCTTGTGTTTCCATTTTTGTGTTTCATAACATGAGATATCTCCACTAACTTGGTTTTTTATATTTAGGGATGTGGGTCAAAGACTGTCGATATTTTTCCCATGCAAATCAGGAGACAAACAATGTTGTTGAGTCATACCATAGTTATTTGAAGACAAAACTTCTATCCGATCGAAGAAAAAAATGTGCTCGTAGGATGGATTGGTTGTTCTATATCCTCTTGACAAATGTTGAACCTCGTTACTAGTTCAAGGAAATTTTGAAAAAATAAGGGTATTTGAACAATTACAAGAAAGAGAAGTAGCTTGAATCATCAATAGAAAAGGGTAGAAGAATTCCAAATAGTGATTGCAAACCTCATGAGAGTATATCTCATGCTTACTGGGTTAGAAGTCAAAATAAGCTCAATAAGAAATCTCTTGTCACTTGGTATCATACCAATTTTATAGCTTGTGATTGCCCATAGTCTATTCGCGACAACATTTGTAAGCATGCCATAAAGGTGGATTGGTTGTATTCTTCTCTAGGGGATTCAAACCCTTTATTGGACGAAGATACAACACTCAATTCATTTAACGCGCCTCCTTATATAAGTATAGAGGCGTCAATCCCTTATCTACATGCTAACAAAACTATTATGGCTGGAGACAATGTTGATAAAGATGTCAAGGGAAATTAGTTGGCTAGAGAGGAATTGTTTGGATACTTAGAGTTGCTTCGAAACAATCCTCCTGCCACTTTGATCAAGAGCCAACAATTGATTGGTTTGGTGAAAATAATGTTCGATGTTGCAAACAATCTTGTCATCGTGGATTATGATTTCACTTTTGGGTTGGGTGATTTGGAGACATATTTGAAGAAAAAGAAGGGCTTCCTTAGCCCTAAAAAGGAAAACAAAGAAAAAATAGAAGTGGAAGATTGGAAATTGATTCTGCATATGAAAATGAACCATTTCATTTTCCACACCTCAACAAGCGGGGTCTTCCTCATGCCAACAATGCATCCTCTATTGTCCAAGTTGAGTTTTGTAGAGTGGTGAGATCAATATGTTAAGATTAGTATATATAGACATCACCATTTTTTTAATGGAGCAATAGGTGGATGTTTGTAGGGGTGCAACAATCCACTATTGTGGCTTCAATGCAAGGACGTAGAAGGATGCAATTCCATTCTATTTTTTCGACCATTATAGGTACATTTTATGGGGCTCCCTCATCCAAGTGGATATCGGTGGCCACCCACCTTTTCCAACTGGCTCAAAACAACTTTCTGGCAATTTTGGCAATTTACTATTTTTAGCAGGTTTTAACTTCCGGGGCCATTTTGAGGGCCTAAATGAAGGTTTTTCGAGAGCAAGGTTCTCAATGATAGTTAGAGGCATGATTGAACCCCAAAAATGAATCTCCTAGATGATACCTTTCCAACGAGCTATCATACGCCTAAAACAGAGATTGTATGCAAAAGTTACGACCCCGGAAAGTTGATGTACTAACTTACCCAAATGGGGCCCACATGAATTTTGGCGCTTCATCTCCTAGGGTTAGGTTTTTGGATGTCTAGGAATTTTGGCACTCCTGTTTATTGTAAAAAAGGCCTTCAGAGCCTCATTGTAATCATTTTCTTATGAATGCAAGTATCTATCACATCTCTTCTCAGAGATAAGCTGCCACCATTCTAGCGAGTCTTTCACTCTGTATTTTTACAGCCTCTGTACATTTCTTTGATTAATAGAAATCGTGTATTACTGTATATCTATGTTTATGTTTTCATCTCTTATACATTTCTATTATATTATTGAATATTTGCAATATCTCTGTGCATTTCTTTATTATATCTCCGCTCTCATTTCTTGTCGAAAATAATCTGGATTAGTGGTATCAGAGCAGGTTGCTCTTGATCATTTTTTCAGTGCATGTCCCCGACGATGTCCGAGTATAGAAAGTTGGGTCTCGAGATTGTCTCTCTTGAAGACAATTTGTCTCGCACACCCAAGAAACCCTCAATGGTGGAAGAAAAGAAAAACGACGGAGCAAATGATCCTATCAATCTATTGCTTGAGCAAGTTCTCATGCGACAGAGGGACGAAATGATGGAGAATTTTTCCCACATCCTTCAACGCCTGCCGATAGCCTCATGCGCATCTTCATCAAGCGGCCACTTTGGAGGCACCACTCCTTTCAAGGTACAAGTTAACTTTGATATTCCTGTATTTGAAAGACAAATAGATGCAGAAGCCCTAGAAAAATGGTTAATTCTGCTAGAAGGTTATTTCTCTGTTCACAATTTTTCAGAAAAAGAAAAGATCATCTTCACGTTCCTTAAAGCTATCCCTCATGTCAAACATCAGTGGGAAACTTACTAGGAGAAAAGTTCCATAGAGGAATCTGGAATATATGGCGCTGATCCCACTAGGGATGTTTTTGTGGATGCGGTAAAGGAACAGTATTACCGTGTCAACAACTATGAGGACCAGTACATGAGATGGACCACATTGTGGCAAGAGAGGGTCCAAGCAGTTTCGGAGTTCACCAATACCTTCCATACCTTGCGCACCAAGTTGGGTATCAAAGACTCCGAGTGACATTTGGTTCTGAAATACCATGGGGCTCTACACAGATACATCTAGACTGAAATGCATTTTCCAGACATCTCGTCACTCGGTACTTCTTATCAATAGGCTATTAAAATTGAGCAGAAATTTAAGCACCAGAACAAACGGGAATTCGGGTCTGCAAATCAACAACAACCAAAGTGTGACGAAGACAACCTTAACAAATAGTCTCCCGAAAACCAGTCCAAGACACAGGAAGGGAAGGGTCACGGGAAGACAAAGAAGGAAACTAGAAAATGGTGCGATTTCCAGAAAATCCCCTGGCACAACACCGACGAGTGTCACTCAAAACAGTCATTGGTGGCCAAGATCAAAGACAAGAAAACAAACTTTGATTCTGAATTTGATTCTGAAAAGAATGGTAAAAGACAGATCATCGACACAGACCCCACTGCTATTGTCGCGAACGTAGCGATTCAACCAGAAGAACCAATAGATCCTAAAGAGGGGGAGCGCCTTTTTCATTCACAAATGTGGGTGAAGGGGAACCCACTACATTTTATTGTTGATAGCGGAAGCCAGAAGAACCTCATCTCAGCATAGGTCATCAAACAATTGGGATTGTCGAGAACACCACACCCGCAGCCATACAACATTGGGTGGCTTCGCCAAGGACGAGATCTTGAGTTAGCCAACAGTGTCGATTATCATACAGCATATAACCCTTCAAGTATGAGGTATTACGTGATGTTTCCCAACTCGATGTCTATGATGTGCTCTTGGGCCCACCATATATGTGGAGACACCATGTTGTTTATGAGTCTCGACCCCGTAGTGTTATTGTTACTTTGGGGGGTCATCTCTATAGAATACTAGAGGTAGTTTCGACTACTGTTCTACCTAAAAAGTGTCGCAATGTAGTATCTCATACTGCAAAATTCAGCTTCTTCACAATCTGTTCAAAAGGGGAACAAAAGGACACTGCAACGACTACAGCCTTGCCCTAAGCACCTTCCATCCAACAGAAGCAGGTCGACAAGGTTGCAGCAAAGTGCAAAGATTCCTTCTTTACACCATCCTCTCATGTAGCCTAACTTTTTGAACAACTTCAACCTCAAAAGGTTCGTTACAGACTTCCACAAACTGAGCAGCGCAACATCTCCAACAAGACAAGCAACTCACCAAGATGCAGATTCAACAAACACTTTTCCTTCTCCCACAGGAACTCAACACAATGGAGACGATTTCTTGCTAAGGAGGGAGGATTGATCCAAGTGGATATTGGAGGCCAACAACCTTTTACAACTGGCTCAAAACAACTTTTTGGCAATTTTGGCAATTTACTATTTTTAGCAGGTTTTAACTTCTGGGGCCATTTTGAGGGCCTAAATGAAGGTTTTTCGAGATCAAGGTTATCAATGATACTCGAAGGCATGATTGAGCCCCCAAATGAATCTCCTCGAAGATACCTTTTCAACGAGCTATCATACGCCTAAAACGGAGATTGTATGCAAAAGTTATGACCCCAGAAGTTGATGTACTAACTTATCCAAACAGGTCCCACATGACTTTTGGTGCTTCATCTCCTAGCGTTAGGTTTTTTGATGTCTAGGACTTTTGGCATTCCCATTTATTGTAAAAATTGCCTTTAGAGCCTCATTGTAATCATCTTCTTGCGAATGCGAGTAGCCATCACATCTCTTCTCAGAGATAAGCTGCCAATATTCTACTGAGTCTTTCACTTTGTATTTTTACAGTCTCTGTACATTTCTTTGATTAATAGAAATCGTATATTACTATATATCTGTGTTGATGGTTTCATCTCTGATACATTTCTATCATATTATTGAATATATGCAATATCTCTGTGCATTTCTTTATTATATCTCCGCTCTCATTTCGTGTCGAAAATAATCTAGATCAGTGGTATCAGAGCAGGCTGCTCTTGATCGTTTCTTCATTGCATGTCCCCGACGAGGTCCGAGTATAGAAAGTTAGGTCTCAAGCTTGTCTCTCTTGAATAAAATCGCTCTCGCACACCCAATAAACCCTCAATGGTGGAAGAAAAGAAAAACGACGAAGAAGACGATCCTATCAATCTGTTGCTTGAGCAACATCTCACGCGTTCACCAATACCTTCCATACCTTGCACACCAAGATGGGTATCAGAGACTCCGAGCGACATTTGGTTCTGAAATACCATGGGGCTCTACACAGATACATCCAGACTCAAATGGATTTTCTGGACATCTCATCACTCGATGCTGCTTATCGATATGCTGTTAAAATCGAGTAGAAATTTAAGCACCAGAACAAACGAGAATTCAGGTCTGCAAATCCGCAACAACCAAAGCATGACAAAGACAACCTTAACAAACAGTCTCCCAAAAACCATCCAAGACACAAGAAAGGAAGGGTCACGGGAAGACAAAGACGGAAACCAAAAAATTGTGTGATTTCCACAAAAGCCCCTGGCACAACACTGACGAATGTCGCTCAAGATAGTCATTGGTGACTGATATCAAAGACAAGGAGCCAAAATTTGATTCAGAATCTAATTCTAAAAATAATGGTAAAAGGCAGATCATCAACCCAGACATCACTGCTATTGTCACGACCGCATCAATTCAACCAGAAGAATCAATAGATCCTAAAGAGGGGGAGAACATTTTTCATTTAGAGATGTGGGTGAAGGGGACCCTGCTGCATTTTATTGTTGATAGCGGAAGCCAAAAGAACCCCATCTCAGCATAGGTCATCAAACATTTGGGATTGTCGAGAACACCACACCCACAACCATACAACATTGGGTGGCTTCACCAAGGGCGAGATCTCGAGTTAGCCAACAGTGTCAATTATCATACGACATCTAACCCTTCAAGGATGAGGTATTACGTGATGTTGCCCCACTCGATGTATGTGATGTGCTCTTGGGCCCACTATATGTGTGGAGACACCATGTTGTTTATGAGTCTCGAACCCGTAGTGTTATTGTTACTTTGGGGGGTCATCTCTATAGAGTACTAGAGGTAGTTCCGACTACTGTTCTACCTAAAAAGTGTTGCAATGTAGTATCTCATACTGCAAAATTCATCTTCTTCACAATCTGTTCAAAAGGGGAACAAAAGGACACTGCAACGACTACAGCCTTGCCCTAAGCACCTTCCATCCAACAGAAGCAGGTCGACAAGGTTGCAACAAAGTGCAAAGATTCCTTCTTCACACCATCCTCTCATGTGGCCTGACTTGTTGAACAACCTCAACCTCAAAAGGTTCATTATAGACTTCCACAAACTGAGTAGCGCGACATCTCCAACAAGACAAGCAACTCACCAAGATGCAGATTCAACAAACGCTTTTCCTTCTCCCCCAGGAACTAAAAACAATGGAGACCATTGCTTGCTAAGGAGGGAGGATTGATCCAAGTGGATATCGGTGGCCAACAACCTTTTCCAAATGGATCAAAACAACTTTTTGGCAATTTTGGCAATTTACTATTTTTAGCAGGTTTTAACTTCTGGGGCCATTTTGAGGGACTAAATGAAGGTTTCTCAAGATCAGGTTTCTCAATGATACTTGAAGGCATTATTGATCCCCTAAAATGAATCTCCTCAATGATACCTTTCCAATGAGCTATCATATGCCTAAAACGGAGATCGTATGCAAAAGTTACGACCCCAGGAAGTTGATGTACTAACTTACCCAAATGGGTCCCACATGACTTTTGGTGCTTCATCTCCTAGCGTTAGGTTTTTTGATGTCTAGGACTTTTTGAATTCCCGTTTATTGTAGAAAAGGCCTTCAGAGCCTCATTGTAATCATCTTCTTGAGAATGCGAGTAGCCGTCACATCTCTTCTCAGAGATAAGCTGCCAATATTCTAGCGACTCTTTCACTCTGTATTTTTACAGTCTCTGTACATTTCTTTGATTAATAGAAATCATGTATTACTGTATATCTATGTTTATGGTTTCATCTCTGATACATTTCTATCATATTATTGAATATATGCAATATCTCTATGCATTTCTTTATTATATCTCCGCTCTCATTTCGTGCCGAAAATAATCCGTTTCAGTGGTATCAGAGCAGGCTGCTCTTGATCATTTTTTCATTGCATGTCCCCGACAAGGTCCGAGTATACAAAGTTCGGTCTCAATCTTGTCTCTCTTGAAGACAATCATTCTCACACACCCAAGAAACCCTCAATGGTGGAAGAAAAGAAAAATGACGGAGCAGACGATCCTATCAATTTGTTCCTTGAGCAGGCTCTCACGCGATAGAGGGATGAAATGATGGAGAATTTTTCCCACATCCTTCAACGCCTGCCGATAGCATCAGGTGCATCTTCATCAAGTGGCCACTTTGGAGGCACCTTACCTTTCAAGGTACAAGTTAACTTTGATATTCCTATATTTGAAGGACAAATAGATGCAGAAGCCCTAGAAAAATGGTTAACTCTAGTAGAAGGTTATTTCTCTGTTCACAATTTTTTCGACAAAGAAAAGATCACCTTCGCACTCCTTAAATCTCTCCATCATGTCAAACATTGGTGGGAAACTTACTGGGCGCAAATTTCCACAGAGGAGTCTGGAATATATGGGGTCGATCCCACTGGGGATTTTTTTGTGGATGCGGTAAAGGAATAGTATTACCCTATCGACAACTATGAGGACCAGTACATGAGATGGACCACACTGCGACAAGAGAGGGGCTAAGCAGTTCCAGAGTTCACTAATACCTTCCATACCTTGCGCACCAAGATGGGTATCAGAGACTCCAAGTGACATTTGGTTTTGAAATACCATGGGGCTCTACATAGATACATCCAGACTCAAATGGATTTTCTGGACATCTCATCACTCGGTGCTGCTTATCGATATGATGTTAAAATCGAGCGGAAATTTAAGCACCGGAACAAACGAGAATTCGGGTCTGCAAATCTGCAACAATCAAACCATGACAAAGACAACCTTAACAAACAGTCTCCCGAAAACCATCCAAGACACATGAAAGGAAGGGTCACGGGAAGACAAAGAAGGAAACCAAAAAATTGTGCGATGTCCACAAAAGCCCCTGGCACAACATCGAAGAATGTCGCTCAAGACAATCATTGGTGGCTGAGATCAAAGACAAGGAGCCAAACTTTGATTCAGAATCTGATTATGAAAATAATGGTAAAAGATAGATCATCGACGCAGACCTCACTGTTATTGTCGTGACTGCAGTAATTCAACCAGAAGAACCAACAGATCCTGAAGAGGGGGAGCGCCTTTTTCATTCAAAGATGTGGGTGAAGGGGACCCCGCTGCATTTTATTGTTGATAGCGGAATCCAGAAGAACCTCATCTCAGTAGAGGTCGTCAAACAGTTGAGATTGTCGACAACACCATACTCGCAGCCATACAACATTGGGTGGCTTCACCAAGGATGATATTTTTGTGTTAGCCAATAGTGTCGATTATCATACGGCATCCAACCCTTCAAGGATGAGGTATTACATGATGTTGGCCCACTCGATGTCTATGATGTGCTCTAGGGCCAACCATATATGTGGAGACGCCATGTTGTTTATGAGTCTCGACCCCATAGTGTCATTGTTACTTTGGGGGGTCATCTCTATAGAATACCAGAGGTAGTTCTGACTATTGTTCCACCTAAAAAGTGTCACAAGGTAGTATCTCATACTGCAAAATTCAGCTTCTTCACAATCTGTTCAAAAGGAGAACAGAAGGACAATGTAATGACTACAGCCTTTCCCCAAGCACCTTATATCCAATAGAAGCAGGTCGAAAAGGTTGCAGTAAAGTGTAAAGATCCCTTATACACACCGTCCTCTCATGTAGCCTGACCTATTGAACAACTTCAACCTCAAAAGGTTCATTACAGAATTCCACAAACTGAGTAGCGCAATGTCTCCAGCAAGACAAGCAGCTCCCCAAGATGTAGATTCAACAAATGCTTTTCCTTCTCCCCCAGGAACTCAACGTAATGGAGACCATTTCTTCCTAAGGTCAGAGGATTGATCCAAGTGGATATCGGTGGCCACCTGCCTTTTCGAACTGGCTCAAAATAGCTTTCTGGCAATTTTGGCAATTTACTATTTTTAGTAGGTTTTAACTTCCGGTGCCATTTTGAGGGCCTAAATGAAGTTTTTTCAAGATAGAGGTTCTCAATGATAGCCAAAGCCATGGTTGATCCCCCAAAATGAATCTCCTCGATGATACCTTTCCAACGAGATATCATATGCCTAAAACGAAGATTGTATGCAAAAGTTACGACCCCGGGAAGTTGATGTACTAACTTACCCAAATGGGGCCCACATGACTTTTGGCACTTCATCTCCTAGGGTTTGGTTTTTGGATGTCTAGGAATCTTGGCATTCCTGTTTATTGTAAAAAAGGCCTTCAGAGCCTCATTGTAATCATCTTCTTGTGAATGTGAGTAGCCGTCACATCTCTTCTCAGAGATAAGCTGCCACCATTCTAGCGAGTCTTTCACTCTGTATTTTTACAGTCTCTGTACATTTCTTTGATTAATAGAAATCGTGTATTATTTTATATCTGTGTTTATGGTTGCATCTCTGATACATTTATGTTATATTATTGAATATATGCACTATCTCTGTGCATTTCTTTATTATATCTGTGCTCTCATTTCGTGCCGAAAATAATCCGGATCAGTGGTATCAAAGTAGGCTATTCTTGGTCGTTTTTTCAGTGCACGTCCCTGATGAGATACGAGTATAGAAAGTTGGGTCTCGAGATTGTCTCTCTTGAATAAAATCGCTCTCTCACACCCAAGAAACCCTCAATGGCAGAAGAAAATAAAAATGACTGAGCAGACGATCCTATCAATCTGTTGCTTGAGCAAGCTCTCACACGACAGAGAGACAAAATGATGGAGAATTTTTCTCACATCTTTCAACGCCTGCCGATAGCATCAGGCGCATCTTCATCAAGTGACCTATTTGGAGGCACCTTGCCTTTCAAGGTACAAGTTAGCTTTGATATTCCTGTATTTAAAGGACAAATAGATGCAGAAGCCCTAGAAAAATGGTTAACTCTACCAGAAGGTTATTTCTCTGTTCAGAATTTTTCTGACAAAGAAAAGATCACTTTTTCACTCCTTAAAGCTCTCCCTTATGTCAAACATTGGTGGGAAACTTACTGGTAGAAAATTTCCACAAAGGATTCTGGAATATATTGGGCCAATCCCACTGGGGATGTTTTGGTGGATGCGGTAAAGGAATAGTATTACCTTGTCGGCAACTATGAGGACCAGTACATGATATGGACCACACTGTGGCAAGAGAGGGGCCAAGCAGTTCCAGAGTTCACCAATACCTTCCATACCTTGAGCACCAAGCTAGGTATCAAAGTCTCCGAGTGAGATTTGGTTCGGATATACCATTGAGCTCGACACAGATACATCCACACTGAAATGGATTTTCTGGACATCTCATCACTCAGTGCTGCTTATCGATATGTTGTTAAAATCGAGCAGAAATTTAAGCACCAGAACAAACGGAAATTCGGGTCTACAAATCCGCAACAACCAAATTATGACAAAGACAACCTTAACAAACAATCTCCTGAAAACCAATCCAAGAAGTTAGGGTTGATATTTTCGAAATCCCAGTGCCCGGAAGTTTGAAATAAATAGGGTTGTTGAAAAGTGGTTCAAGTTTCGAAAACCAGAAAAAGCGACAGGTGACAGGAGTCCACGTCAGGAGTATAGTATAGCTGAGAGGATAGTTGGAAAGTCAGGAAACCTCGCGACAGGGTTCACAAAGTCTTGGGAAAGGAGACCACTTTGGCATTTCAGAGATTCAGGTTCCGAAAGGTATAGGAGATAGAGAGTTCGAAAATAAGCCTTACAAAATCCCAGTACACAAAATCGCATTAACCGTTGGATCAAGGGGAGAACCATAACTGTTGATCTCCTTGGAAGCGGAACACTAGTGTTTCGGTATTTTGGGATTCGGCATACGAGGAATCCTGATGACAAGGGACCGAATACAGTAAAGGGGAGAATCCCGAAATCATGAAGTGTGGCAGGACTTAGGGTGGACTTTTCAAGATTTCAGTAATTCGGGTTTTGGGACTATGGGAGTCGAGAGGTAGAGTTGCACGTCATCACAACTCCCAAAATTGTGAAGAGAAAAAAGTTGAAATAAGTGACAAGAAAATTCGTGTGTTTGGTATTTTAGGTTTTGGGTGTCGAAGAGGTAAGGCGCTCGACATCAAGATTTGCGAAATTGTGAAATCCGGTATTCCGAAAAGGAAAAGAGAAAAGTCCCAATGTCAGTGGGGTGTTGATCATGGATTTCATGCCGATGAATGATCACGTGGGCATAACTAATAAGGGCCTGTGAATTACACTCAGAGTGGGTGAGTGAGAAATTTTCCGAAGAGGAAATTGAAGAGCTATACAAACTCAAAGGAGGTGAAGTTGAATGATCCTGTGCAGACTCCAGCTTGAGGGTTTAGAGGTCTGTGTTAGTGTGGTATCAGAGCATAGAAATATTTATTTTCTTTCTGTAGTAGGGAAAAGAGGAATTTTACAGCCATGCTGCCGAGAAGAAGAGACAGGCAAATACCTGATCCACCAGAGGAAAGGGAAATGCCAAGAAGAAGAGACAGACAATTACCTTACCCGGCAAGGGAAGGAGAGATGCGTGAATTACGTGTCAGGCTTGATGCCATGGAGACAGCACAGAGGCGCACAGTTGATGTTGGGGATATCAGCGAATCTGAAAGTGAAAATGAAGCCGGAAATGAAGAAGTTGCATTCGAAGATGTTGTGGAAGAATGTCTATTCAGGGTTGTTACAACGATAGGTGCTAGGGAAAAAATGGAGATTCCCATGTATGAGGGAAACCTGGATGTTGAAGAGCTTCTTGACTGGATTAGAGCTCTGGATAAATATTTTGATTATGAGTATGTTGAGGAAGACAAGAAGGTTAAACATGATGTCACAAGACTTAAAGGACATGTAGCATTATGGTGGGATGAACTGCAAGCTGACAGATGCTGCAAAGGCAAGCAAAAAATCAAAAGATGGGATAGAATAGTCGCAAAGATTAAATCCAAATTCATACCCAAGGATTATCAAATTACTTTGTTTCAGAGGATGCAGAACTTAAAACAGAAACTGATGACAGTGAAAGAATACACTGAAGATTTCTACAGGATAAACATCAGAGAAGGTCATCGGGAAAGCGATGATGAAAAAGTTTCTAGGCATATGCATGGTCTGCGATATGACATTCAAGATGAGATGAGTATGATGACCATTTAGATGGTGGAAGATGCTTATTAGATGGCTCTGAAAGCTGAAGAGAAGCTGAGATGAAAACAATGCCAAAGAGGTTGAGGCAGGAGTCAAGTTAGAGGAAAAGCATTTTTCCAAGACAAAACTCAGAAATCTAAAGAAGCCTGGAAGAAACCTCAAACTCAACCTCAAACTAAAAGAGGAGGAATCTCACAGAGAGGGCAGTATGCTGATAGAAATACTTTTCCTTGAACCAGAGGAAGAGGAAGAGGTAGGGGTGGTGAAGTGAAATGTTTTACCTATGGAAAAATCAGACATAAATCTTATGAGTGTCTAGATAAGAAGAAAGAAGGTGGTGAAACTCACATTGCCGAAGCTCAAGGATGGAATGTTGAGGCAGAAGATGCTGAGAGAGGAAGATCACTGATGTTGAGAAAAGTTCTCTTAACGCCAGAGAAGAAGGTGGAGAACCCAGTCCAAAGGCACTGACTTTTTCGGACTGCTTGCAATACCAAAGATAGGGTATGCAAGGTCATCATGGACAGTGGTAGCACACACAATCTTGTTTCTACAGAGATGGTAGAAAAGCTAGAGCTGGAGACTATAGAGCATCCAAGCCCATATAGAGTTTCATGGCTACAAAAAGGACATCAGGTAAACGTCACTAAACAATGTTTAGTTGAATTTAAAATAGGAGGATATAAGGATGAAATACTATGTGATGTCATTCCCATGGATGTTTGTCGTCTATTTTTGGGTAGACTATGGCAATATGACATAAATGTGATTCATTATGGGAGAAAGAATACATACACCCTAGAGAAGAATGGGAGAACTCACATGTTACTGTCGATTAAGGATAAAGAAGTGAAACCAGTGGTGAACAACACTGTACTTCTCATGAGTGGGAAGGAACTTCTTAAGGAGGTTAAGAAGAAGGAAGACACACAATTTATTGTGGTCAGGAATCCTAGAATTGTTTTGACTAGCACAAGGATGGATGATCTGCCAGAGGAAATCCAGAATTTGCTGGAAGAGTTTGCTGATATAGTAGTGGATGAACTACCTTGTTCATTGCCACCAATCAGAAGTATAAGTCATCACGTCGATATTATTCCTGGAGCTAGTTTACCAAACAAAGTAGCATACAGATTGATGCCACAGGAGAATTAAGAGGTCAAGAGACAAGTCTAGGATTTAGTGGACAAGAGATTGGTTAGAGAAAGATTGAGTCCATGTGTTGTTCCAACAGTGCTCATCCCAAAGAAAGATGGAGGCTAGAGGATGTGCACAGACTCGAGGGAAATCAACAATATTACTATTAGATATAGATTCCCATTGCCAAGGATGGATGATTTGATGGATTGCTTGAGTGGAGCAAATATTTTTTCGAAAATTAATTTGAAAAGCGGGTAGCATCAAATTCGTATGAGAGAAGGTGACAAATGGAATACAACCTTCAAGACGAATGAGGGGCTGTATGAATGGCTTGTTATGCCATTTGGATTGACAAATGCACCTAGTACTTTCATGAGATTGATGAATGAACTCCTGAAAGAGTTTATTGGGAAGTTCGTCATTATATATCTGGACGATATATTAATTTTCAGCAAAACAGAAGCAGAGCATTTGAAGCATTTAGCTACAGTGATGAGGAGATTACAGCAAGAGAAGTTACTGATAAATATGAAGAAATCAACATTTATGAGGATAGAACTCATTTATTTGGGTTTTGTTATCTCTGCAAATGAGCTTAAGATGGATCCTGAAAAGGTAGAGGAAATTAAAAATTTGCCATCACCAAAAGGTGTGTTTGAAGTTAGAAGCTTTCATGGATTGGCTAGTTTCTATAGAAAATTTATCAGAAATTTCAATCGGATTAGCACACCGATGATGGACACGATGAAGAAAAGACATAAATATCTTCACTGAACAGAAGAAGTAGAGAAAAGTTTCAATTTATTGAAAAGGAAGATTACTGAACAACCAATTTTGGTGTTGCCGGATTTCAACAAGATGTTTCAGGTCAAATGTGATGCAAGCGGATTTGCGACAGGAGCACTTTTGAGTCAAGATGACTGACCGATATAATACTTCAGTGAGAAACTGGATGAAGCAAAGATTAAATACTCAACGTATGACAAATAATTTTATGCAGTCATACAAGCACTGAAGAAATGGAGACATTATTTGGTTCCTAAAGAGTTTGTTTTGTACAGTGATAATCATGCCTTACAATTCGTAACTCAATAGGAGAAGTTGAACCAAAGACATGTTAAATGGGTTGAATACATGTAGGATTTTACTTTTGTAATTGAACATATTTCTGGAACTGCTAACAAAGTTGTTGATGCTTTGAGCAGGAAATGTTTGTGTTGCGCCTCTTTCGTCACCTTGGTGAGCAAATAAGAGGTGCTTGCAAGCTCAGTTGGGTCTGCTGAGCAGGACAGGACAACTGTAGAGAAAAGAGTTGGAGAAAAAAAACAAAAACTATAATTAAGAATTAAATTAATAGATGCAATAAAAACTAAAATCATGAGCATAGGGACATAGAAACAAAGAGAACCAAAAGACCCATGTCACCAATGTTTGAGGCTGATCTATTGATGAAAACAAAACACCAAGAAGAAAGGGGACTATGAGTCCCTTCTTCCTCCAAGGGAAGGTTCTTGGACCCTCACTAGCTAGCTCTTCTTACAACAAAGAAAATGGAAAATGGTAATGAAAGAACTCTTTACAAATCCACTCAAAGGTGAGATGGATTGTTCAATGTAATGGTCCCAATGTGCTTGTGTCAAGGATGGAGTCCTCAAAACAATATAGGCAACATAACATTACTTTGAATTCCTTGAGAAAATGAGGTGCATTCATGGCTTTTTATAGCATTTCTTTGGTTTATTGTTTAACTTCTTTGTAGTTTGAAAAGAGGCCATTTAGGGCATTATTAGGTCATTGACCAGCCCACCAGTTGGATCCAGCCCAGATTTGAGGGTCAAATCGGCTTGGGAGCTGAACCATAAGTGGTTGGGAGTCCGACCACTTCCATAAATGCGTCATTTAGTAGGTGCGCGACTTTTTCCGCTAATAGTCATGCATCATGCACCTGTGCACGATTTCTACATTCCTGTTCTGCGCATCATACGCCTGTGCGCGATTTCTACATTCTTGTTTCACGCATGCACGCGCGCGCCCAATGTCTGTAAAGCGCTCTTCAATTTTTCACTACTTTGTATAGTTTTTGACCCTTTTTGAATGTTGTGGTATTAATTCAGGTCCATGAATGACTTCATCACTGTTTGACGATGTTGATTTCTTGTAACCATGTGCAGACAAAATTTCAGTGATAACAGATGCCCCCTGATGGATGAAGTTAGGAGCATACGTATAGCCGAAATCCATCAATGTTTCTTCTAATGAGAATGTTGTTGTAAGATAGAGAAATAGTGGGATCGTTCAGAGCGATCCGTTGGAGGAAAAAGGAACCGGTAGGACCCGACCTTCTATGAGGTGCATAAAATAGAAAATTGTGTACAAACGAGGCGGGCATGCCCCGTGCTTGTGTTATGTAACTCTGAAAAAATATGACTAAAGTGTTGGTGTAGACAACTGCAGCGCTCTCGGGGGTGGTCGTGATAGAGGTAGAAGACAATTTGGCAAAGGAACATGCTCTAAATAGTAGGCATTGATCGCGGTTAGAAGTAGCATCGATGTTGTGGGCATTGATAGCCCTACCAAGTTCAGAGGTCTTCAGCAAATGAGAGAAATAACTGTAATAGTCGCAAAGTAAGACCCACCGTAACATGAGAAAGTGTTGGCGTCGAATGTTATGGGGATCAATGAAAACAGGGAGCAATGGTGTTTTACCGTGTGTTGTCCGAGATCTCTCATTGAGTGGAGAATGAGAATCAAGCTACTATCACCCTTCTGGAAAATGGTGCTGATGTCGACAAAAGGGGAATGAAACTCCCAAAAGCAAAGGGCTTCGTGAAATCTACTGAGGTGAGGAAGTGGCAGAGGTACATGGACGAAGTCAAGATGTGGGAAGACTCAAGAGTGCCCTTGGTTGGAGAATGTATGAGATAAAAAGTGGCCGCAACCGTGCAACGAAGTCAAGTGTCAGGGAGACGACAAGACCGGTGATAAGTTGTGCCAGAGGTGGGACAAGGTGAACAAATTCAAAGGGTAGAGGTAAGTGACCTATGAGGTACTCTGAAGATATGGACGATGTCGGGCAAGGGAAGATGATAAGTAGTGCTCCAACCAAGGGTGACATGGGTTGCGGCTGGCCAAAAAGAGGGAAGCAGGTCGCCAAAAGTGACGACAAAAAGGGTAATGTAACGACTAAAAAATAAAGGCATTTGTACAATAAATAATGAATAGTTGGGGAGAAATGTACAAATACAGAAACGGGTGCCCCAGTGTGATATGGGTGGCCCATGGAGGGCATAATTTGCTTGGAAAACTGATGAAGGGTGGGGGCCCCATTGGTGAGTTTCTGTATGAGGTAGGTGGGATGGAGGGATATTTGTTGATGGGCAAACTGATTGTGGATGAAATGTAGGGTTCATGATACTGCGGAGGTGCAGTAAAAAAATAGAACCATGAAGATATAATCTGGGAGTCTGTGCGGGAAAGATAGCAAAATGAGGAGAAGGAGTATGTGGTTGATTCGCGACATGATGAAAGACTATCGGGACTCCCATCCCTAAAGGGTGTTGAAAAACAACATGAGTGTCAAAAGTGTCAAAAGGTGCTATGAATGGGACAACTCATGTGGGTAAGAATGCTACCAGGTAACAGTACCGAAGATGCAAATGGAGATGTGGGTACTACAGAGCCGGGAATGGGGATCCTAGAGGAAAATATCAGAGGGTGTGACTGGAAATGTAAGTGCAATACAGAGGGAAAGACTGCATGCCAGTGCTGAGTATATACCTGAAGGGGTTGTGTTGATGTATGATGACCAAGTACCTGCACACATGAAAACCAAATACCCAACGTGAACAATATCTGAAGGGAATCAAACATATGAGCATTTATTTGATAATTTTGAATATGCGCATGCGTACCTGAGTGTGTTATGAAAAGATGCCTCGCCAGGGAACAGTGAAAATGATCACCCGACGAAAATGACTGTGTAGATGGTCGAAAAAGGTTCGGAAAACGGAGCTTATGGGCTCTTGTAAAAAAAAAAAAAAAATTAAAGTGGGAAAAAGGGCTTAGATATGGATGGTGGGCCCATAATGCCATCCCAAGGGTATCGATGCTATGGGCGATCGGGTGGTAGTTTGGGGGCAGGACATGTATGTCCCCTTTGCTCGAGGATTGATGAAGAAGTATAATGAATCTCATTTACAGGAGCATTGGTATGGAGTGTCGGAGGAAACTCAGGAAGATATCTGTGGTGGGCCATGGCTAATGTGTGGCAGACATATGGGATAGATGGGCAATGGTGTGTATAATGGCCATAATCTGAACATATGGTGCAAGCGAATTTGGTTCATGACCCTTTGCTACTTGAGTTAGAGGAGGTAGCGGCAGTACTTGCTATAGTGTTGCACGGTGATGGTGTTGGAATGAGTGGAATTAGGTGCCATAACTCAAGTAGAGATGGGCATTTGTGGGTTGGGTGTCCATCTTTCTCACATAGCGTGCAAGGAGGTTAGATGCATGGGGGGAGTGGAGCTGTGGGCTCCTTCTTCTTTCGTCGCCCCCTAACTATGGCAAGGAGGTTAGCGAGTGGGGGTGTAGAGGGTATGGTGGGAGTAAGTATGGGAATCGTCATTGGGATTCCTTCCATTTGGGGGGAAAGGGATGGTTGAAGAACCATCTCTTGTGGATGTAAATACCAAATTGGAATTACCAACACCATATTAGGGAGAGTGAGTGTTGTGGCTACTTGGAAAGCTTGTATGCCTAGTGGAGGGTAAAAGAAGGGGGTTTGAGTAATGGCTTGGGGAACTATCTCCCAAACTGGGATATGGCCCTGGGGAGAGGTGAACTCGTGAACTGGTGGAGTCGATGAGTTCACAAGAGGCTCATGAGGGGGGAGCTCTGCGACTAGTGGGACGTCAGATATGATAGAAGCCTCCCTAGGAGGAAGGGTATCCTCCATGTCAGTTCCTTTAGAGGAAACTACACACACTTCTGCTGAAAAAGATGGGTTTAGGAATGGTGGTGTTCCCTGACAAGTGCCCAACATGGGTGGGTCGTGGAATAATCTAGGGCCATTGTTGGCAACTGGAAAATCATTCGGGCTAACATGAACAAGGGGGAGGATGTTATCAATGTTGGCAGAATGGTTAGGCTCGTAATGTGTAAGTTGGTCGATGGTGACAATCTTCCCATTATGGGGGAACATCATTGTACGAAACACAGAAGAGGCGACCGCCTTCATATCATACATGTAGTTGCATCCGAACAGGATATTGTAATCAAGCTGGACATCGATAAGTTCAATGTCAATGAGGATGGTTTTTCCCCCAAGTTCTATGGGGAAATTTTGACAAAGCCCTTTGGAAGATGTTGGTCGACCGTCATAAGCTCGAAGGGTGATGGTAGAGGGTACTAGCTCAGGGCAGCCAATTTTCTTCCATCTGTCTTTAGGCATGATGCAGGTGGATGCACCTTCATCGATGATACACCGATAAACTGTGGTGTTCCAGATATTAACTAGTATATGGAAGGCTACTTGGGCAGGAAGACGTGGTTCTCCATTATCTAAATCAAATGTGATCAGCTGGGTGTCAGCTGTGTCAATTGCCCCCAAGGAAAAAAGCAAGGATTTTCTCTATGATGGGCAGGTTTGGAGGACCTCCAATATAGATATGGCTGCGGGAGACTGGGCTAAGTCATCAACCAGACTATAATTATGAGCAGCCTTAGCATGAGGGTTAGGTACATTCCTTCGTAAAGGCATACATGGTATGCGAGGAATGGGTTCCACGTTAGGACGTGGAATTATTAATGGTTGGCCTGTAGTAGCTGGCCGTGTTTCTGAGGTGGTTGGGGTAGAGTCAGGAGGCATACCATATTGATGACTACGATTTTGCAGGAGGATTTCTTCATTGGGAGGAAGATACTGCGATCGACTAAATCCCTGGGTTGAGTGGTACCCAAGGTTGCATATTGCCCCATTTGTGGTGGGGTAGGGTTGATCATTTGTTGGGTAGTCATCACACCTTAGTATGGAATGGGGTTCTATAGTGCGGTTGGGGGGGGTTATTGCACGTATTGTTGTGGGGCTTGCTGAGGGGTAGATGGTGTCGGAGGGCCCTGTGAGTGCATGGATGCCCTTATCCGTTGGAGGTCAGGAATTTGGGGGCAATGATGAGTATAATGTCCATACTCATTACATATAGCACAAGGAAAGGTAGTTTGAAGATTGTTGTTCTTCCTTTGGCGTGGTATATTGGTATTAGTTCCCCCTTGGGGGTCTTGGTATCCTTGGTTCTAGTTGCCCCAAGCCGATTGGTTTTGGTGGGGTTGATTCCTGCCTTGACCTGGGTTGTTGTTGTTCCAGTTTCATCCTTTCTTCTTGGCATTGTTCGATGGATGGGTTGGATTGGCTGTATTCAACTGTTCAAAATTTTGGTATTGTTGAACAACAGAGGGTTGAACAAAATTCACCCCCGCATGAGGATGTGGGGGAGCCATGGGTTGTGGAGGACTAGGAAATGGGAAGTACGGATTCTGTGGTGGTACCAATCCATAAGGTACATAGGAAGGCGTAATGCTTTCGCTAGTACTATAAGCTGACGTTAAGGGAGTACCACTGGTTGTTGGAATAGGTGGATGTATGGGAGGTGCCGACAGTGGTCCACTGATAGGTGGAGGTATAGCAATAGGGTATGGCTGTTGATAAGGGGGTGGGGGGTAATAAGAAGTGCCCCTGTATGCCAGTGGGTATTGAGGTGTGACATGCATCAGTGGTGATTGGGGTTGTGGACCATGGTGTGTGGTGGCATTGATTAGTCCGTTTGCTGAGTGAGACATCCCAGGTTTGTCTTGGCCAAAAGGTACAGGTTTTGGAAGATCGGGAAGTACAGTGTATAAGTACCCTGACTGTGCATAGATGAGGTCATACTATTGGGCCTTACTGATGGCTTCCTCTTCGGATTGAGGGAAGGTGGAAGCGACGTCCTTTCCAAGGAGAGAGACAAGTGATCTAAGAAACCAGTCGAGACATTGTTGCTTGGTGGTTTCTGCTTTGCACAAACTACATCACCTACGCCACTCGTGAATGTGGTTAGTGATGTGTTTGGCTGAGGTTTGTTTGAAATTAGAAAGTAGTTCTAGACCATTGTCGTGGCAGATGGGTAACTGGAAGAAGGTCAAGAATGCTTTGGCCAATGACTCAAAAGTTGCGTGGGACCCTGATTTTTCTTCAACATACCATTTAGCCGATGGGCCTGTGAGTGTGCATTGAAATAATTGCAGTCTAATGGAATCATCCATAATGATGTTGGAGGAGAACCATAGGTGAAAGTTCATGACATGGTTAGCAAGGTCATCGCCTGTCTTTCCTTCAAACATTGGTATGTCTGAAGGTAGTTTGGTTGGAATTGCAAGCCATGTGGGATCATGCAATATAGGATCATTGGTGAGTTTGGTGAGATCCGGTATGTTGAGAGAGGCCAAATATGGCATCTGTAGTGGGGGGGGAGGATTGGCTCCGACCATATTCTATTGTGAACCTGACCCTTAAGGGGGGCTAGGTGGGTTGGTGCTCCCTCCTTGAGAGGAAGTGGGTCCCCCACTTCCGTGTAAAGGAGAGCGAGTGAACGGATGAACTTGGGAAGTTGACCCGAGTAATGTAGAACCAAGTAAAGTTGATCCTAAAATAGTACCACTCACAGGAGTGTGTGAAGGAGGTGTCGATGAGCGGGCATGACCAGATACTCCCCCTAAGATAGGAGGGAGGTTTAGCAAGCGTTGTGAACGATGGGGGTTCTGTGGTTCCCCTATGATGTCAGACCAGTTGTGTGAATGTGTGCAAAAAGTGGTGAGAGTAATATAGAAACAAGAGCCTTTGCGTTGAATGTTTACACAATATATATATCCAAATCAAACTGTAATCAGATGTGTATCATACATAAAATGAGAAAGAAGCATGTATGTGGGTAAGTGGGTTTTGTCCACATAGGGAAAAAGAAAGCAAGTGCTCATGTCCTAGAAGACGTAACATCCTGCCTCTCAAATAGCACTGGACCTTCCAATAGTACTCAACAGTGGGGTCTGAAGTCACTAGAAGAGAAACTAGTGAAGGATGAAATAATTGGTTATAGTGAGGGGTAAATGGGGCATATCCCGAAAGAGCTGGCGATATTTCCCAATAGCCACACAAAATCCAATCAAGGTGCAATTGCAGCCCACAATTGCCACCTGGGTAGATGTCCTAAAGTTGGTCACTAGGTACCTCGGTCAAAGTGCAGCATTTAGATTTTTGACCTAAGAAATGGGTCATGGGCTGGATCTCGTCCAAGAGGGTGGTGCCTCAAGGGGGGATGCACAGAACAACTGGACCTCAACCTTCAACCCTTCACAGGTATCTCCCTGCCTTATGGTAATTGGAACACTTGACTTGGAGAATTTTAAGTTCCCTATTTGACAACCTCTATGTTTTGACAATGTGAGAACCAGATAACGGGGAGTTATTTGGATGCCTATCCCCGAAATCCTACCTAGACTAAAAAATTTCTTTTGGCACCTCCCGTGGAGAAAAACATAGTGAGTTTTTAGAAAGATTTTAGATGTAGTTGTTTTGGGAGGTTGAGGGTGCAAACCAACCTCGTTGATTTAAAAATGGGATTGGATAGTCTTGTCAAGAAAAGATGGGGTATTTTCGGAATCCCTTTGGAGGAAACTTACTTTGACCTCCGCGTTTCAGGAAGAAGCTATGTGAGTGATAAGTGAATTTTGTGTGTGAGTGAAAGTGTGCCATTTTTTAGTGAATTAGATGTCACCTTGCTGCATGTGGACTTCGCTTGGTCCTTACAAGAGTTTGATTACCTAATTAACTAAGTGCCTTTGGTACAACCTTGCGTAATTCAAAAGTCCCTAGGAAGCTAGCATGTGGACATGTGG
>ML808548.1:253408-269753 GCA_009831015.1 Picea engelmannii | reverse complement strand
AGGAAATTTTGAAAAAATAAGGGTATTTGAACAATTACAAGAAAGAGAAGTAGCTTGAATCATCAATAGAAAAGGATAGAAGAATTCCAAATAGTGATTGCAAACCTCATGAGAGTATATCTCATGCTTACTGGGTTAGAAGTGAGAATAAGCTCAATAAGAAATCTCTTGTCACTTGGTATCGTACCAATTTTATAGCTTGTGATTTCCCATGGTCTATTTGTGACAGCATTTGTAAGCATGCCATAAAGGTGGATTGGTTGTATTCTTCTTTAGGGGATTCAAACCCTTTATTGAACCAAGATACACCACTCAATTCATTTAATGCGCCTCCTTATATAAGTATAGATGCGCCAATCCTTGATCTAGATGCTAACAATACTATTATGGCTAGAGACAATGTTGATAAAGATGTCAAGGGACATTAGTTGGCTAGAGAGGAGTTGTTTGGATACTTAGAGTTGCTTTGAAACAGTCCTCCTGCCACTTTGGGCAAGACCCAACAATTGATTGGTTTCGTGAAAATAATGTTGGATGATGCGAACAATCTTGACATCATGGATTATGATTTCACTTTTGGGTTGGGTGATTTGGAGACATATTTGAAGATAAAGAAGAGCTTCCTTAGCCCTAAAAAGAAAAAAAAAGAAAAAATAGAAGTGGAATATTGGAAATTGATTTTGCATATGAAAATGAACCATTTCATTTTCCAGACCTCAACAAGCGGGGTCTTCGTCATGCCAACAATGCAACCTCTATTGTCCCAGGTGAGTTTTGTAGAGTGGTGAGATCAATATGTTAAGATTAGTATATATAGACATCACCATTTTTTTAATGGAGCAATAGGTGGATGTTTGTAGGGGTGCAACAATCCACTATTGTGGCTTCAATGCAAGGACGTAGAAGGATGCAATTTCATTCTATTTTTTCGAACATTACAGGTACATTTGATCGGGCTCCTTGATCCAAGTGGATATCGGTGGCCACCCACCTTTTCCAATTGGCTCAAAACAACTTTCTGGCAATTTTGGCAATTTACTATTTTAGTGAGGTTTTAACTTCTGGGGCCATTTTGAGGGCCTAAATGAAGTTTTTTCGAGATCAAGGTTCTCAATGATAGTCGAAGGAATGATTGAGCCCCCAAAATGAATCTCCTAGATGATAACTTTCCAACGAGCTATCATACACCTAAAACAGAGATCGTATGCAAAAGGTGTTACCCCGGGAAGTTGATGTACTAACTTACCCAAACGGGGCCCAGATGTCTTTTGGCGCTTCATCTCCTAGGGTTAGGTTTTTGGATGTCTAGGACTTTTGGCACTCTCATTTATTGTAAAGAAGGCCTTCAGAGCCTCATTATAATCATCTTATTACAAATGCGAGTAGCCGTCACAACTCTTCTCAGAGATAAGTTGCCACCATTCTAGCGAGTCTTTCACTCTGTATTTTTACAGTCTCTGTACATTTCTTTGATTAATAAAAATCATGTGTTACTATATATCTGTGTTTATGGTTGCATCTCTGATACATTGCTGTTATATTATTGAATATATGCAATATCTCTATGCATTTCTTTATTATATCTCCACTCTCATTTCGTGCAAAAAATAATCTGGATCAGTGGTAACAGAGCAGGTTGCTCTTGATCATTTTTTTAGTGCATGTCCCTGACGAGGTCCGAGTATAGATAGTTGGGTCTTGAGCTTGTATCTCTTGAAGACAATTGCTCTCACACACCCAAGAAACCCTCAATGGCAGAAGAAAATAAAAACGACGGAGCAGACAATCCTATCAATCTGTTGCTTGGGCAAGTTCTCACATGACAGACGGACGAAATGATGGAGAATTTTTCCCACATCCTTCAATGCCTGTCGATAGAAGTTAACTTTGATATTCCTATATTTGAAGGACAAATAGATGCAGAAGCCCTAGAAAAATGGTTAACTTTGCTACAAGGTTATTTCTCTGTTCACAATTTTTCCGACAAAGAAAAGATCACCTTCACACTCCTTAAAGCTCTCCCTCATGTCAAATATAGGTGGGAAACTTACTGGGAGAAAATATCCATAGAGGAGTCTGGAATATATGGGGTCGATCCCACTGGGGATTTTTTTGTGGATGCGGTAAAGGAACAGTATTACCGTGTCGACAACTATGAGGACCAATACATGAGATGGACCAATCTGCGACAAGAGAGGGGCCAAGCAATTCCGGAGTTCACCAATACCTTCCATACCTTGCACACCAAGATGGGTATCAAAGACTCTGGGCAACATTTGGTTCTGAAATACTGTGGGGCTCTACACAGATACATCCAGACTGAAATGGATTTTCTGGACATCTCGTCACTCGGTACTGCTTATCAATATGTTGTTAAAATTGAGAAGAAATTTAAGCACCAGAACAAATGGGAATTCGAGTCTGCAAATCCACAACAACCAAAGTATGATGAAGACAACCTTAACAAACAGTCTCCCAAAAACCAGTCTAAGACATAGGAAAGGAAGGGTCATGGAAAGACAAAGAAGGAAACCAGAAAATGGTGCAATTTCCAGAAAAGCCCCTGGCACAACACCGATGAATGTCACTCAAAAGAGTCATTGGTGGCTGAGATCAAAGACAAGAAGACAAACTTTGATTCAAAATCTGATTCTGAAAATAATGGTGAAAGATAGATCATCGACACAGACCCCACTGCTATTGTCGTGACCGCAGCAATTCAACCAGAAGAACCAACAGATCCTGAAGAGGGGGAGTGCCTTTTTAATTCACAGATGTGGGTGAAGGGGACCGCGCTACATTTTATTGTTGATAGCAGAAGCCAGAAGAACCTCATCTCAGCATAGGTCATCAAACAGTTGGGATTGTCGAGAACACCACACCCGCAGCCATACAACATTGGGTGGCTTCGCCAAGGAGGAGATCTCTGTGTTAGCCAACAATGTCAATTATCATATGGCATCCAACCCTTCAAGGATGAGGTATTACATGATGTTTCCCCACTCGATGTTTGTGATGTGCTCTTGGGCCCACCATATATGTGGAGACGCCATGCTGTTTATGAGTCTCGACCCCATAGTGTCATTGTTACTTTGGGGGGTCATCTCTACAGGATACCAGAGGTAGTTTCGACTACTGTTCCACCTAAAAAGTGTCGCAATGTAGTATCTCATATTGTAAAATTCATCTTCTTCAAAATCTATTCAAAAGGAGAACAAAAGGACACTACAATGACTATAACCTTGCCCCAAGCACCTTTTATCCAAAAGAAGCAGGTCGACAAGGTTGCACCAAAGTGAAAAGATTCCTTCTGCACACAATCCTCTCACGTAGCTTGACTTGTTGAACAACCTCAACCTTAAAAGGTTCATTACAGACTTCCACAAACTGAGCAGCACGACATCTCTAGCAAGACAAGCAACTCACCAAGATGCAGATTCAACAAACGCTTTTCCTTCCGCCCCAGAAACTCAACACAATGGATACAATTGCTTCCTAAGGAGGGAGGATTGATCCAAGTGGATATCAGTGGCCACCCACCTTTCCCAACTAGCTCAAACAACTTTTTGGCAATTTTGGCAATTTACTATTTTTAGCAGGTTTTAACTTCCGGGGCCATTTTGAGGGCCTAAATGAAAGTTTTTTGAGATGAAGGTTCTCAATGATATTAAAAGGCATTATTATGCACCCAAAATCAATCTTTTTGGCAGGTTTGGCAATTTACTATTTTTAGCAGGTTTTAACTTCCGGGGCCATTTTGAGGGCCTAAATGAAAGTTTTTCGAGATCAAGGTTCTCAATGATATTAAAAGGCATTATTATGCACCCAAAATCAATCTCGATGATACCTTTCCAATGAGCTATCATACGCATAAAACAAAGATTGTATGCAAAAGTTACGACCGCAGGAAGTTGATGTACTAGCTTACCCAAACGGGTCCCACATGACTTTTGGTGCTTCATCTCCTAGGGTTAGGTTTTTTGATGTCTAGGAATTTTGGCATTCCCATTTATTGTAAAAAATTCCTTCAGAGCCTCATTGTAATCATCTTCTTGCGAATGCGAGTAGCCGTCACATCTCTTCTCAGAGATAAGCTGCCACCATTCTAGCGAGTCTTTCACTCTGTATTTTTACAGTCTCTGTACATTTCTTTGATTAATAGAAATCTTGTATTACTGTATATCTATGTTTATGGTTGCATCTCTCATACATTTCTGTTATATTATTGAATATCTTCAATATCTCTGTTCATTTCTTTATTATATCTCCGCTCTCAGTTTATGCTGAAAATAATCCGGATCAGTGGTATCAGAGGCGGCTGCTCTTGATCATTTTTTTAGTGCATGTCCCCGACGAGGTCCAAGTATAGCAAGTTGGGTCTTGAGCTTGTCTCTCTTGAAGACAATTTCTCTCGCACACCTAAGAAAGCCTCAATGGTAGAAGAAAAGAAAAATGATGGAGCAGACGATCCTATCAATCTGTTGCTTGAGCAAGCTCTCACGCGACAGAGGGACGAAATGATGGAGAATTTTGCCCACATCCTTCAATGCCTGCCAATAGCATTAGGCACATCTTCATCAAGCAGTCACTTTGGAGGCACCTCACCTTTCAAGGTACAAGTTAACTTTGATATTCCTGTATTTGAAGGACAAATAGATGCAGAAGCCCTAGAAAAATGGTCAACTCTCCTAGAAGGTTATTTCTCTATTCACAATTTTCCTGACAAAGAAAAGATCACCTTCACACTCCTTAAATCTCTCCCTCATGTCAAACATTGGTGGGAAACTTACTGGGAGAAAAGTTCCATAGAGGAGTCTAGAATATATGGGGTCGATCCCACTGGGTATTTTTTTGTGGATGCGGTAAAGGAACAGTATTACCCTATCGACAATTATGAGGACAAGTACATGATATGGACCACACTGTGGTAAGAGAGGGGCCAATCAGTTCTAGATTTCACCAATACCTTCCATACCTTGTGCACCAAGCTGGGTATCAAAGACTCCGAGCGACATTTGGTTTTGAAATACCATGGGGCTCTACAAAGATACATCCAAACTAAAATGGATTTTCTGGACATCTCGTCACTCGGTGCTGCTTATTGATATCTTGTTAAAATCGAGAAGAAATTTAAGCACCGAAACAAACAGGAATTTGGGTCTACAAATCCGCAACAACCAAAGTATGACAAAGACAACCTTAACAAACAGTCTCCTGAAAATCAATGCAAGACATAGGAAAGGAAGGGTCACGGGAAGGAAAAGAAGGAAACCAGATAATGGTGCGATTTCCACAAAATCCCCTGGCACAACACCCACGAATGTCATTCAAAACGATCATTGGTGGCCGAAATCAAAGACAAGGAGCCAAACTTTGATTCAGAATCTGATTCTGAAAATAATGGTAAAAGACAGATCATCGACGCAGATGCCACTGTTATTGTCGCGACCACAACAATTCAACCAGAAGAACCAACAGATCCTGAAGAGGGGGAGCATCTTTTTCATTCACAGATGTGGATGAAGGGGACCCCGCTTCATTTTATTGCTGATAGCGGAAGCCAGAAGAACCTCATCTCAGTAGAGGTCATCAAATAGTTGGGATTGTCGACAACACCACACCCACAGCCATACAACATTGGGTGGCTTTTCTAAGGACGAGATCTCCGTGTTAGCCAACAGTGTCGATTATCATACAGAATCCAACCCTTCAAGGATGAGGTATTACGTGATGTTTCCCCACTCGATGTTTGTGATGTGCTCTTGGGCCAACCATATATGCGGAGATGCCATGTTGTTTATGAGTCTCGACCCTGTAGTTTCATTATTACTTTGGGGCATCATCTCCATAGAACACTAGAGGTAGTTCTGACTACTATTCTACCTAAAAAGTGTTGCAAGCTAGTATCTCATACAACAAAATTCAGCTTCTTCACAATCTGTTCAAAAGGAGAATAAAAGGACACTGCAACGACTACATCCTTTCCCTAAGCACCTTCTATCCAATAGAAGCAGGTCGACAAGGTTGCAACAAAGTGAAAAGATTCCTTCTGTACACCGTCCTCTCATGTAGCCCGACCTGTTGAATAGCCTCAACCTCAAAAGGTTCATTACAGACTTCCACAAACTGAGCAGCGCGACGTCTCCAACAAGACAAGTAGCTCACCAAGATGCAGATTCAACAAACGCTTTTCCTTCTCCCCCAGGAACTCAATAAAATGGAGACCATTGCTTCTTAATGAGAGAGGATTGATCCAAGTGGATATCGGTGGCCACCCACTTTTTCCAACTGACTCAAAATAGCTTTCTGGCAATTTTGGCAATTTACTATTTTTAGCAGGTTTTAACTTCTGGTGCCATTTTGAGGGCCAAAATGAAGGTTTTTCGAGATCGAGGTTTTCAATGATAGCCAAAGCCATTATTTATCTCCAAAAATGAATCTCCTCAATTATACCTTTCTAACGAGCTATCATACGCCTAAAACGAAGATCGTATGCAAAAGTTACGACCCCGGGAAGTTGATGTACTAACTTACCCAAATGGGGCCCACATGACTTTTGGCGTTTCATCTCCTATGGTTAGGTTTTTGGATGTCTAGGACTTTTGGAATTCCCGTTTATTGTAAAAAAGGCCTTTAGATGCTTGTTGTAATCATCTTCTTGCGAATGCGAGTAGCCGTCACATCTCTTCTCAAAGATAAGCTGCCACCATTCTAGCGAGTCTTTCACTCTGTATTTTTACAGTCTCTGTACATTTCTTTGATTAATAGAAATCGTGTATTACTGTATATCTATGTTTATGGTTGCATATTTGATACATTTCTGTTATATTATTGAATATATGCAATACCTCTATGCATTTCTTTATTATATCTCTGCTCTCATTTCGTGCCAAAAATAATCCAGATCAGTGGTATCAAAGCAGGATACTCTTGATTGTTTTTTCAGTGCATGTCCCCGACGAGGTCTGAGTATAGAAAGTTGGGTCTCAAGCTTGTCTCTCTTGAAGAAAATCGCTCTCGCACACCCAAGAAACCCTGAGTGTCGGAAGAAAAGAAAAACAACGGAGGAGACGATCCTATCAATCTGCTGCTTGAGCATGCTCTCACGTGACAGAGAGATGAAATGATGGAGAATTTTGCCCACATCCTTCAACGCATGCTATAGCATCAGGTGCATATTCATCAAGCGGCCACTTTGGAAGCACCTCACCTTTCAAGGTACAATTTAACTTTGATATTCCTGTATTTGAAGGACAAATAGATGTAGAAGCCCTAGAAAAATGGTTAACTCTACTAGAAGGTTATTTCTTTGTTCACAATTTTTCCGACAAAGAAAAGATCACCTTCGCACTCCTTAAAGATCTCCCTCATGTCAAACATTGGTGGGAAACTTACTAGGAGCAAAGTTCCATAGAGGAGTCCAGAATATATGGTGTCGATCCCACTGGGGATTTTTTTGTGGATGTGGTAAAGGAACAGTATTATCCTGTTGGCAACTATGAGGACCAGTGCATGTGATGGACCACACTGAGGCAAGAGAGGAGCCAAGAAGTTTCGGAGTTCACCAATACCTTCCATACCTTGTGCACCAAGCTAGGTATCATAGACTCTGAGCAACATTTGGTACAGAAATACCGTGGGGCTTGACATAGATACATCCAGACTGAAATGGATTTTCTGGACATCTCGTCACTCGGTGTTGCTTATCGATATGTTGTTAAAATCGAGAAAAAATTTAACCACCAGAACGAAAGGGAACTCGAGTTTGCAAATGCGCAACAACTAAAGTATGACAAAGACAACCTTAACAAACAGTCTCCCGAAAACCAGTCCAAGAGCTTAGGGTTGAGATTTTTGAATTCCCGGTGCCCAGATGTTCGAAATAAAGGGGGTTGTTGAAAAGTGGTTCAAGTTCCGAAAACCATAAAAAGTGACATGTGACAGGAGTCCATGTCAGGAGTATAGTACAACCGAGATGACATTTGGAAAGTCAGGAACCCTCGTGATAGGGTTCACGAAGTCCCCGGAAAGGAGACCATTTTGGAATTTCTGAGATTCGGGTTCCGGAAGGTATAGGAGATAGAGAGTTCAAAAGTAAGGCTTACGAACTCCCAGTACAAGAAATCGCGTTAACCGTTGGATCAAGAGGAGAACCACAGCTGTTGACCTCCTTGCAAGCAGAATACTAGTGTTTCAGTATTTCGGGATTTGGCATACCGGGAATCCTAATGATAAGGGACCGAATATAGTAAAGGGGAGAATCCAAAAATCATGAAGTGTGGTAGGACTTAGGGTGGACTTTTCGAGATTTCGGTAATTCAGGTTTTGGGACTCCGAGAGTCGAGAGGTAGAGTTGCACGTCATCGCAACTCTTGAAATCGTGAAGAGAAAAAAGCCGAAATAAGTGACAAGAAAAGTCATGTGTTTGGTATTTCGGGTTTCGCGTGTCGAAGAGGTAAGGCGCTCGACGTCAAGATTTGCGAAATTGTGAAATATGGTATTCCGAAAAGGAAAAGAAAAAAGAACCAATTTCAGTCGGGTGTTGATTGTGGAGTTCATGCTGGTGAATGATCACACGGGCATAACTAAGAAGGGCTTGTGAATTACACTCAGAGTGCGTGAGTGAGAAATTTCCCGAAGACGAAATTGAAGAGCTATACAAACTCAAAGGGGGTGAAGTTGAACGATCCTGTGCGGACTCCAGCCTGAGGGTTCAGGGGTCTGTGCTAGTGTGGTATCAGAGCATAGAAATATTTCTTTGCTTTCTGTAGCAAGGAAAGGGGGAATTTTATAGCTATGCCTCCGAGAAGAAGAGACAGGCAAATAACTGATCCAACAGAGGAAAGGGAAATGCGAAGAAGAAGAGACAGGCAATTACCTGACCCAGAAAGGGAAGGAGAGATGCATGAATTACGTGTCAAGCTTGATTCCATGGAGACACCACAGACGTGCACAATTGATGCTGGGGATATTAGTGAATATGAAAGTGAAAATGAAGCCGGAAATGAAGAAGTTGCATTGAAAGATGTTGCAGAAGAATGTCTATTTAGGGCTGTTGCAAGGATAGGTGCCAGGGAAAAAATGGAGATTCCCATGTATGAGGGAAACCTGGATATTGAAGAGCTTCTAGACTGGATTAGAGCTCTGGATAAATATTTTGATTATGAGGATGTTGAGGAAGACAAGAAGGTTAAACATGTTGTCACAAGACTTAAAGGACATGCAACATTATGGTGGGATGAACTGCAGGTTGACAGATGCTACAAAGGCAAGCAGAAAATCAAAAACTGGGATAGAATAGTCACAAAGATGAAATCCAAATTCATACCCAAGGATTATCAAATTACTTTGTTTCAGAGGATGCAGAACTTGAGACAGAAACTGATGACAGTGAAAGAATACACTAAAGAGTTCTACAGAATAAACATCAGAGCAGGTCATCGGGAAAGCGATGATGAAAAATTTGCTAGGTATATGAATGGTCTGCGATATGACATTCAATATGAGATGAGCATGATGACCATTCGGATGGTGGAAGATGCTTATCAGATGGCTCTGAAAGCTGAAGAGAAGATGAGCTGAAAACAAGGCCAAAGAGGCTGAGGCAGGAGTCAAGTTAGAGGCAAAGAAGTTGCCCAAGACAGAACTCAGAAATCTTAAGAAGAGGGGAAGAAAACTCAAACTCAACCTCAAACTAAGAGAGGAGGAAGCTCACAGAGAGGGCAGTATGCTGATAGAAATACTTTTCTTTGAACCAGAGGAAGAGGAAGAGGCAGAGGTGGTGAAGTGAAATGTTTTACCTGTAGAAAAATTGGACATAAATCTTATGAGTTTCCAGATAAGAAGAAAGAAGGTGGTGAAACTCACATTGCCGAAGATCAAGGAAGGAATGTTGAGGCAGAATATGCTGAGGGAGGAAGATCACTGATGATGAGAAAAATTCTCTTAATGCTAGAGAAGGAGGTGGAGAACCCAGTCCAAAGGAACAAACTTTTTCAGACTGCTTGCAAGACCAAAGATAGGGTATGCAAGGTCATCATTGATAGTGGTAGCACAGGCAATCTCGTTTCTACAGATATGGAAGAAAATCTAGAGCTGAAGACTATTGAGCATCCAAGCCCATATAGAGTTTCATGGCTACAAAAAGGACATTAGGTAAACGTCACTAAACAATGTTTAGTTGAATTCAAAATAGGAGGATATAAGGATGAAATACTATGTGATGTCATTCCCATGGATGTTTGTCATCTATTGTTGGGTAGACCATGGAAATATGACATGAATGTGATTCATGATGGGAGAAATAACACATACACCCTGGAGAAGAATGGGAGAACTCACATGTTACTGTCGATTAAGGATAAAGAAGTGAAACCGGAGGTGAACAACACTGTACTTCTCATGAGTGGGAAGGAACTTCTTAAGGAGGTTAAGAACAAGGAAGACACACAATTTATTGTGGTCAAGAAGCCTAGAATTGTTTTGACTAGCACAAGGATGGATGATCTACCAGAGGAAATCCAGAAGTTGCTGGAAGATTTTGTTGATATAATAGTGGACGAACTACCTTGTTCATTGCCACCAATCAGAAGTATAAGTCATCACATCGATATTATACCTGGAGCTAGTTTACCAAACAAAGCAGCATACAGATTGACGCCACAGGAGAATGAAGAGGTCAAGAGACAAGTCCAAGATTTAGTGGACAAGGTATTGGTTAGAGAAAGCTTGAGTCCATGTGTTGTTCCAACAGTGCTCAACCCAAAAAAGTTGGAGGTTGGAGGAAGATTACTGAATAACCAATTTTGGTGTTGTCGTATTTCAACAAGATGTTTCAAGTCAAATGTGATGCAAGCGGACTTGCGATAGGAGCAGTTTTGAGTCAAGATGACAGACTGATCTCATACTTCAGTGAGAAACGAAATGAAGCAAATATTAAATACTCAACATATGACAAACAATTTTATGCAGTCATACAAGCACTGAAGAAATGGAGACATTATTTGGTTCCTAAATATTTTGTTCTATACAGTGATAATCATGCTTACAATTTGTAGCTCAATAGCAGAAGTTGAACCAAAGACATGTTAAATGTGTTGAATATATGTAGTATTTTACTTTTGTAATTAAACATATTTCTAGAACTGGTAACAAAGTTGTTGATGCTTTGAGTAGGAAATGTTTGCTTATGCAAGAGTTCAGAGTCAAAACATTGGGTTTTGATAACCTCAAGGACATGTACAGAGAGGACCCAGATTTCAAAGAGGCATATGAGGCATTTCTATATGCAACTTGCTGAGAGCACCAACTCTCTGTTTTCTCTAGCAACTACTAGAAGGAAGCAATAACTCCCTGATTTCTCTAGCACCCACTAGAAGGAAGCACCAACTCCCTGGTTTCTATAGCACTCACTAGAGGGAAGCACCAACTCCCTGGTTTCTCTAGCACCTACTAAAAGGAAGCACCAACTCCCTAAGTGTTCCAGCACCAACTGGATGGAAGCACCAACTTCCAGTCACATAGGCACCAACCTGTATAATAGAGAACAACAGTTCTCCCTTGCACCACCCTCCCGCCCTAGATTTTCTGGCTGCAACCAGATGGAAGCTACAACTCCCTGTTTTCAAGAACCCACTTGAACCTCTGAGGAAAACAGTCCTCCCTGGCACCTCCCTACCACCCTGAAATATAAATCTTTGGTACTGAAACTTATTACAGTGATATAATGTTCATCAATGGCTTACTAGTCTCATCATTGTTCTTCCACACTGCCCTGCTTTGTCTGCCTCACTGTCTTCCCACACACATGCCTTGCGCTTTCTATTATTCTTCCTTTTCTGCTCTGTGTGCCATGTACACGCAATGCACCATTCTTCTTCTGTGTATTTCAGCTGCTGCACACTGCCTCCTTCTACACGCCTGAATCACTCTCAATAGCTCCAATTCTCTTCTCTGTTCTATGTTTTTATCCACTCTATGCATCTTCTGTATCATCTATTCACAATGCTTCTGCACACTCTCCTCATGTCGAGTGCTCTAGCTAATCATCATTGCAACTCTTCAGCTTCTCTGGCGGTTAAACCCATGCATCCATCATCACTGGTCATTATGTCAAGATTCCTTAGCCTCTCCATCAGTCGAGACTCTTCGTCTTCTCTCTCACAATCAAGCTCATTCCCTCTATTGCAGTTTTAGGCTCCAACGGTCTTACATCTGTCAATAGCCTCTATGAAAAATCTTCACTCCACTGGAAGATGCATCGAGACTCTTCATCTTCTCTGGCGATCACTCTGAAGTCTCTTCAAATCCTCTGGTAGAAACCACCAGTCCTTTTTAGTAGTTACACTGCGAACCTACAAGAAAACGCACTAGCAACTGAATCCCCAACTGTCCAAGACTCATGATTCAATTCTACTAACTAAATTGTAACTGATTGATTAACTGTGAAGAGAAACAATAGCCTTTCGATCAGATTTCCAATTATCCAACACCGTTGGATTACAAGCACAGGGTCTCATGTTGATTTCATGATTTTGCATTTCGACATTTCGGCATTTCGGCATTCCTGTGGGGAAGAGTCTCGACTCTTCATGTTATAAATCCCGAAATAGAGCTTAGCTTCGTGCTAGCTCCTCCTTCTCACATGACCATCGGTGGTAACCACTGCCTACACCAAAAGGTGTTTTTGCATTTCAACATTTCGGCATTTCGGCATTCTTGTGAAGTAGTGTGTCGACACTCCAAGTCACAATTCCCAAAATGGATCCAACTCAATAGTCCACTTCATAACCTGATCCCTTTTTTTCTTAATCGAACAGCTGACGAGATTTTGGCGTTTCGCATTTCGGTGTTTCAGCATTTCTGTGTTGAAGTGTTTCGACACTCCAAGTCACGAACTTCGAAATTTTCGACATTTCACATTTCGCAACTTCGAGACTCTTGTGATGAAGAGTCTTGACTCTTGACTCCTCCAACTCCCAGTTTCCAAAACTCCGAAATGGAGTCAGATCAAATTTTCAGTGTTTTGCATTTCGCAACTTTGGGACTCTTGTGATGAAGAGTCTCGACTCTTGACTCCTCCAACTCCCAGTATCTGAAACTTCGAAATGGAGTCAGATCAACTTTTCGGCGTTTCGCATTTCGTAACTTCGGGAATCCTGTGATGAAGAGTCTCGACTCTTGACTCCTCCAATTTTAGGGGCTAAATTTCGCTCATGGGCTAATTTTCCATGGTTTTTCCAAAAAAGAGATTTGTTATTTTAAAAATGATTCTCCCAAATTCTATAGGATACAATTATTTTCCCTTAAAAATCGCCAAAATTTTATAAAAACTATATAAAATTCTTAGAAATTTGAATATTTTTTCAAAAATATCGTTAAACATTTATAGTTGGCATATGAAGGATTAGTAAGATTCACCAAGGTTTCTGCATTTTAAAATAAATTTCCATCCTTAAAAACATCCCTATCCAACTCTTGGTATCCGAAACTCCGAAATGGAGTAAGATCAACTTTTTAGCGTTTTGCATTTCACAACTTCGGGACTCCTATGATGAAGAGTCTTGACTCTTGACTCCTCCAACTCCTGGTATCCGAAACTTCGAATTGGAGTCAGATCAACTTTTTGACGTTTTGCATTTCACAACTTTGGGACTCCTATGATGAAGAGTCTCGACTCTTGACTCCTCCAACTCCCGGAATCCGAAACTCCGAATTGGAGTCTATGACATGCTATGATCTTTCACCTTTCAGGATATCGGGGTTCGCTACTTCAAAAGTTAAAGTACCTTTGATCTTTGATTTCCTGGTCTGCGAAACTCCAAAATGGAGTCTTTGAGGTGCTCTGATATTTCTCCATGCGTCTGTCCCCAATCAATCCTTGATCCAATGGCTCAGGTCATTTCGCGATTTGGTCATTCTTGTCATGAGTTTCCTTGACACCTCCAACTCCCGATATCCAAAACTCTGAAATGGACTTTACGCTTTTGATCTTGCCATGCGATCATCGTTGCACTATTGGTATTGATCTTTGCCATCAATCACAGACACGCATACTTTGCCTCTGTCTGCAATCATGCCAACAATCCTTGCGAACATGTGACCATCGCAAATATGTCGACTTCACATAGTGACCGCAAATGCTCTTGATGATTCCATTGGAGGCATTGAGGCCGAGAATGCCAGGTTGAAGGATTGGGTCAAGGAATTGGAGGAAGCTTTGATTTCTATGCCATTGCTTGTCATTCCTTTAGAAATAGCCATGCCTACCACCCCTGTAGCCAATTTAAAAGGATCCTCCAACCTCCTCAAATCATGTAGATAATATGTGGAGAATAATATCAAGAAAAGAATGGAACTGATTGTTGAATCGTGGGAAACATCACAAACCATGGCTTCCCTTGGAATGAGGGAATATAATTTCCTTGAACATTTACAGGTGGAATTAAAGAATGAAGAACGTTTCTATTTAGACACGGTCCTTCCTTTTGGCACCATTGTCAACAACATGACAGAAATGAGAAGAAGACAACAAGATCTCCCATCCAAAAACCGAATCACTCAATTAAATGCATGCTGGAAAGAAAAAGTGAAGAACATTTATCTCATTGTCTAATCATGTGAACAAGCTATATCAAAAAAAGAAAAAATATTCACAAAGATGACCAAAATAGACTTAGTTGGAAGGACCAACGACTTCCGAGACCCTAACTTAATCGTCAACTCCTTGCCCTTCAATAAGCAAGCCTTCGATAAACAGGTTGACATTCTTAAGGCGTTATCTTTGGAAAAGTTTTACAACATCCTAGAATATGGTGAGATCACATCGACAACTGGCTAGTCAACTACTCGGTACATAATGAACAAATTGATCAGGCTCTGCATAATCTTTCTATCGATCTAAGGGAATTAGAAAAGGAATTTTTCAACATAAAAATCTAGAATGAGATAAACATGGCCCTCTTAATAAGCTACATTGAAGAATGGCTCGAGAGGGAATTGAAGCAGCTCACCGACTAAAGGCAATAGGCAGTTGCCACGATTCCAGTAGCCGTCAACAACAGCGATAAAAAGGCATCAACAAGCAAATAGTCAAAGGGGTGATATGTACCATCAATGTAAGTCTATGCTAATCACATCCTTCTTTGTTTATCAATCCAGTTATTCCACTTTTTTAAATAGAAATGTCTAGCCAAAGACTAATAGCTTTCAATTTATTCTTTTAAGGTATTACACTCTATTGTCGCCCACTTTTTCTTTCCACAGTCCTATTTCTTGTACATATTTCTCTTATGGTCCACGGGAGCCCCAATCCCAGTCTATATGACAAATGCATTTAAATTTCCAGGAATATGTAATAGACAGTATTATTTTTTGATATATTTCAAATAAAACTGTTTTCCATCTCCTTCTATATATATGTCCTCATAAATTTTTATCTTCCACTATACTGAATGTCAAGAAATTGTGTTTATTTTTCAAAAGTATTTTTTATCTCCTTGTATATATATGTCCTCATAAATTTTATCTTCCACTATGTTGAATGTCAAGAAATTGTGTTTATTTAATTTGAATATAACTTTTTTTGTGCTGGCACATATAGAGACAAAATAAAATTTTGAACATAGAAAAATAGATTATATAGTTTCAAATAAATAAATGGGACACTATGGATCATCTGTCATTTACTGCGATCTCCGCTGCAGTTTCCATCTGCCTCTGATACTTTTTCCCCATCCCTATGCATTTATTCTCAATTCAACTAGCAGGGACTAGACTGTCATGCAACACTTGTTTTGATTGTCAATTATTGAATTGAATTTATGTGAGCTTAAATAATTTTGATCTTTCGTATGGAGCTTCTTATGGAGCTGATAATGTTAAAGCCAAAATTACCCACCTCAAAAATTCAATAACGGTCTATCTTTTCGGATAGGTAAAAAAGAAATGGACATAGAAATTCACAACACAAATTCAGAATTCAGAAATGGTCTATTCTTTCCAGCCGAGAATCAAGAAGGGACACGGAAATTCGATAATGCTCTCTTTCACACCTAGCTTCAAGAATGGACAGTTCACCTTGATCATTCATAATTCAATAATGGTTCGTCTTTCCAGGTAGAATAGAAAATGAACACAAAAATTCACAAATTCAATACTCAAATATTGTTTGTTCCAGAATACAGACAAGACACGGAAACTCAATGTTAAGGTCCTAACCCGCACATAGGTAGATAAATGTATTCGGATGTAATAAAGGTCAATATTAATAAGACCTTTCAATAAAATAGAATAAGGCGGATGTAAGAAGACCTAATAGAAGCTTCCGCTTCTAGAAGGATCTTCC